>CAUYQV010081849.1:0-13214 GCA_963574575.1 Galagoides demidoff
TTTTTTTTTTTTTTGAGACAAAGCCTCAAGCTATCCCCCTGGGTAGAGTGCCATGGCATCGCAGCTCATAGGAAACTCCAACTCTTGGGCTCAAGTGAGTCTCCTGCCTCCACCTCCCAAGTAGCTGGGACCACAGACGTCCACCACAACGCCTGGCCATTTTTTGGTTGCAGCCATCATTGTTGTTTGACGGGCCCTGGATGGGGATTCGAACCCGCCACCTTAGGTGTACGTGGCTGGCGCCTTAGCCGATTGAGCCACCGGCGCCAAGCCATGATTTTTCAATATATTATTAGACACAATTTTTTAAAAATGTGGATTTCAGAAATGATAAATAACCAAAGTCAAAACTTCACTAGAAGTATTTAATGGTAGATTAGAAGCAACTGAATAAAAAATTAGTATATTAGATTCAGTGCCTGTGGCTCAATTGGCTAAGGCGCCAGCCATGTACATATAAGGTGGCAGGTTTGAATCCCCAGCCCGGGCCCGCCAAACAACAATGATGGCTGCAACCAAAAAATGGCCGGGCCTTGTGGTGGGAGCCTGTGGTCCCAGCTACTTGGGAGGTGGAGGCAGGAGACTCACTTGAGCCCAGGAGTTGGAGGTTGCTATGAGATGTGATGCCATGGCACTCTACCCAGGGGGATAGCTTGAGGCTCTGTCTCAAAAAAAAAAAAATTACCTTTTGGTGTTTTATATTAAGGCAGTTCCCATTATTCTGAATTCCTGGAGATTATAATTTATATGATGACTTAATCTATTAAATGATGAAGCTTTAATATCAAATGAATGGTTGCTCCAACCTCTCTAAAAAGAGCATTTGATATCTGTTAATTATAAAATAAATCATTGAAACAATTCCTTGATCCTATTACGTCATTTGAAACCATAATGCTTTTCAAATATACATTTAAACTGCTCCTAAAGAAGCAAAAGAAACAAAATATATAGTATTGTTACAATAGTGTAATTACTACATCTTGAAGTTTTGAAAACAATGGAACTGGATGTGAAAATTACAGGTAAAACTAGTGTATACTGAAGTGCACATTTTTACCAAGTTTAAAATGTAATTATTGTAATGGATTCAGTAAAATGGATTCACCTTCAAAAGGTTCAATGTCAGAGCTGCAATTTCCATATTAGTGTGTTGATTTTATTCTTATAATTTTCATTAAAATTGCTTTTGGCAAATTCATTTTTTTTGGAGACAGAGTCTCACTATGTTGTCCTTGGTAGAGTGCTACAGCATCACAGCTCAGAGCAACTTCCAATTCTTTGGCTTAAGCGATTGTCTTGCCTCAGCCTCCCAAGATAGGCGCCCACCACAACACCCAGCTATATTTTGGTTGCAGTTGTCATTGTTGGTTAGCCAGTCAGGGCTGGGTTCAAACCCACCTGCTGCGGTGTATGTGGCTGGCACCCTAACTGCTGAGCTACGGGTGCCAAGCCTGGCAAACTCTCCTTAATATTTTTTACCCATTACCTGTTTTAATATAATTATCCATAATTTTTATATAGCAAAATGTTTCTGTCCAGTATTTAAACGACTTATTTTGATTTGAAATGATTTTTTTTAAACAAACTAGCAAAACTCCGGTAGAGTTGGATGCAAAGTTACAAAGACAGAACTAAAAAAAGCACGTAAACAAAGAGAAACAGCAGTTACAAATGCCAATGAGGGAAAAAACAAATACTTCCCAGAATGGTAAAGAAGGTGGCTCAGACAGGAGCTAAGTATTTTTTTTTTTTGCTGTTTTTGGCTGGGGCTGGGTTTGAACCCACCACCTCCAGCATATGGGGCCAGTGCCCTATCCTTTTGAGCCACAGGGAGCTAAGTATTAAACTAAAAACGCAAGTATAAATAACTTTGGAGAAGTAAGCAGACACTGTTACTGACTCTCTATTGTCAAAACACTGGCATGTGAAATTTATTTATGCATAATAAGGAAAGCTTTAGTGGTGAAACATTCTGAATTTTTAATGTGCCCATATTAAATTTTATACTTTCCAGCTGCATTATTCAATATGGTACCTACATGAAGCTTCTTAAATTTTGATTAATTGAAATAAAAGAAAAAGAAAATTCAGTTCCACAGTTGTATATGCTTCACATTCTCCAGAACCACACTGGACGCAGAGATCTATTGGATGCACAGGAACAGAACATTTCTATCATACTAGAAAGTTCTGTTGAACTGCCTGAAATAGGACCAGTTGTGAGTGGAAGGATCCTAATTAAGCTACATTAGTATTATTCATCTGGCAGTTTACCACCTATGCTTTCATTATCCAAGCCTCTAGTTACTCCTAGAGGCAAGGTATACAATTATATAAAATAAGGGTCCAATTCCCTAAGACCTTTTTTCTTTTCCAAGAAAGACTTCCTGGGAATATTATTACCTACACCAAGTAAGAAATGTAATGTCTTATTGTGGATATTATCTACCAGAACCTAAGAAATGCCATAATATCATGAAAAATAAATACGCAGCACCTTTTGGCTTGGTATAACATTTCATGTGCTGAATCACTAGGCATCATTTTATTCTTTCCATGATTGAGCAGAACAGCTGACAAAAATAAAGGATTTTGTCTGCTTGACGTAATGGTATGACCCATAGAACATCCAGACAGAAATAATCTTTTATAATGGGGCAGGCATTTCTTTAACATGTTGGGATAGAAAAAAAACCCATGTATTAAAAGTTCTTTAAGGTTTTAAATTATAAAACACCTCTACTGTTATATTACAGCATTTATCTTCATTTAAAAAATTTAAAATAATATTATTTTTACAACTGTCTTAACAATATAATAATAATAATAATATTGAAATAGATAAAAATCACCATACATTTATTCTGGAATATAAAGCACAGAAAATTATTGGATGTTATCCAGTTCTTTTTTTGAGCTAGCTATAGCTCTGACACTGTAATTCCATAAAGATGTGATACACTAAAGGGAAAAAATATATAGTAAGAGAAACCTTTACCATGAATATTATACACAAAATAAATAAAATGCTGGGAAATCTAGTGCAAAAGTACATTAAACTTTAAACCACTGAGGTCAAGAATTTACCTCATAATGGAAAACTGACAATATAAGGAAACTTATTAATAAAATAACCATATTAATTAAGAAAAATTATAAAAGTGTGAGGCATTTGCAGTTGCCCACACTTACAATCCCAGCATTCTGAGGGGCCAAGGCTGGTGGATTGCTTGAGCTTAGGAGTTCAAGGCCAGCCTGGGCAAGAGCCAGACCAGTCCGTACTAAAAATAGAAAAATTAGCCTGGTGTTGTGGCAGTCTCTGTAGTCCCAGCTACTCAGGAGGCTGAGGCAGGAAGATCTCTTGAGCCCAAGAGACTGAGCTCTCTGTGAGCTGTGACACTACGGCACTCTACCCAGAGAGGCAGAATGAGACTCTGTCTTAAAAAAAAAAAAAAGAAAAAGAATATTACATGATTCTCTGAGTAAATGCTAAAAAGCTACAAATGAAATTCAACACCCATTTCTATACTAAATAAAAACATATTATGATACAAAATTAGATACAGATAAAATAGACAAAAATAGATAGGAATCATATCTATTTCAAGTAAAAAAAGTCCCCTTATAGGCCAGGCATGGTGGCTTATGTCTGTAATCCCAGTGCTTTGAGAGACTGAGGCAGGAGGATTGCTTGAGGCCAGGAGTTCAAGGCCAGTTTGGGCACTATACTGAGACCATGTCTCTACAAAAAATAATTAAAAATAAATTAGCTAGACCTATAGCTTAGCTATTCCAGAGGCTGAGTTGGAAGGATCACTAGAGCTCTAGAGTTTGAAGTTGCAGTAAGAGATAATTGCATCACTGTACTCCAGCCTGAGAAAAAAAAGTCAATTGTACCGAGTCGAGATGCATTTTTATTATCATTTTTAGATATTTCATATTGCTATATCATTATTAGCCACTGTAATGGAAATGTGAAATAGGAAAACAAGAAATACACAGTGGAAAATCAAAACTGAAAATTTTACAGAAATTTTCAGAATAGAGGATTGCCCAGCAAGAAAATAAAATTGAAAAGAATTAATTCATAGTTCCTAGATTTAATACAAGAATACAGAAATTAAATGTTAGCCATGCAAAAGTCAATATATTTCTGTAAAATCACCAAAATCCAAGTACGTCAAATAAACCTGTTCCCAAATAAAATTCTTTATATGTAAGAAAAACTTCATCTTTATAAGGAAAACGACATTACTGATTCAGAGATATGAAACACACTGTTTTTCAATCAGAAAAATAAATATCATAAGGCTCTTGATTTTTCCCAATTATCTTACAGATTTGGTACAATTCTAATAAAATATTATCTTTGCAGGCCTTAACAATGATAATAAAACTCACAAAAACAAAAAACTTGTTGCCTGATAATAAAATAAATATAAGTTACTATTGTTTAAAACAATGCGTCTGACTAATCCCCTCTGCTCTTGCAATACTAGTGGGAAAGCCAATTAATTCCCTAACAGATCTGGGCCTGGGGGATCTTGGTAGACATGGGTTTCTTCTTTTTTTTTTTCCTTTTTCCTGTGGGCTGCCATCTGGTGTCCTGATTCAGCAACTGCATTTCAACTATTGCAAGACGCCTAGAATCTGCTTATTGCTTCTTCAGTTACCCAAAAAATTAAGAGTAACTGTAGAAGCTTTTTCTCAATACCCAAGGAATTAGAGGTGAGTTCCTGGGTCAAAAAGCATTAAATGACATCTTGCAATCTTCTTTCCTTTCTGTATAAAATGATGTGACGTCTGGGTTTGGCAAAAATGTTAGTAATTATTGAAGCCTGGTGCTTCTTTTCTGTATACTAGCAAATTTCCATAATAAAAAATTAAAAGTAGAAACAAAATTTAAAAAAATCATTGTTCCTGCAACAGTAAGTGGCCAATTAATACATAAAAGAATTCCTGGCTTGGCGCCTGTGGCTCAAATGGCTAAGGTGCCAGCCACATACCCCTGAGCTGGTGGGTTTGAATCCAGCCCCGGCTCACCAAACAACAATGCTGGCTGCAACCAAAAAATAGCCAGGGGTTGTGGCGAGCGCCTGTAGTCCCAGCTACTTGGGAGGCAGAGGCAGGAGAATGGCTTGAGCCCAGGAGTTGGAGGTTGCTGTAAGCTGTGATGCCACAGCTCTCTACCCAGGGGGACAGCTTGAGGCTCTGTCTCAAAAAAAAAAAAAAAAAAAAAATTCCTGGTCTCATTATCAGTTAAACAAAGGCAAGTTAAACCAAGTAAATATTTTTTGTCTTTCAGACCAAAAAGAACATTAAAACACTAATAGTATTCACTGCTGAAGAGGGTGTTGAGAAAACAAGCAGTCAGTCTTTTGGTGAAATCATCTTTTGGAGGGCAATTTAGTAATAGCAATGGAAATTTTTATTGTTCCAAAATGTTTCTTATCCTTATACCCAGATTTCCCCTTCTCTCTTATGAAACTATTTAGGCAAAAATACAAGTTCATGGATGTTTATCAAGCCATTGTTTTTAAGAGCAAAATCATGGGAATGAGTACAAATAAGGCAGGCATTCATTAAATAAGGAAAGATACAGCATATAATGAATACCATATGATACAGCATAAAATGAATATCATTTTAAAAGAACAATCTCTTGGCATTACTATAGGAATATATCCTTGGAAAATTAAGTAAAGAAAATAACTTGTATAAATGAGAATGGCTTCATTTTAGTTAAAAAAGATAATACATGTTAGTATGTACCTTAGAAAAAATCAGGAGGCCAATAACCAGGCAATTATAGGAGTTTTCTTTAGATAGAAAGGAAAATGGGAGACTTCTACTGCCTTTATTGTGTAGGTCTGTAATGTTTTAAAAAAAATTTTTTTCAGACACAGGCTCTCTCAGGTGCCCTAGGCAAAATGCTGTGGCATGACAGCTCACAGCAACCTCAAACTCTTGGGCTTAAGTCATCCTCCTGCCTCAGCCTCCCAAGTAGCTAAGACTACAGGTGCCCACTACAACGGAAGGCTAGTTTTTGTATTTTTAGTAGAGATGGGGGTCTCATTCTTGCTCAGGCTGTACTTGAACTCCTGAGCTCCAGAAATCCACCTGCCTTGGGTTCCCAGAGTGCTAGGATTATAGGCATGAGCCACGTTTAACTTTTAAAAATGCACCTGTGTGACTTTTCCAACAGAAAAAGCAATATAGATAACATTTTAAAATAAAAAAGTAGAAGTGTGCATCTCTGCCATCCTTGAAAAAGTTCCATCATTAAACCCAACCTGCTTTCTTTTTTTTTTTTTGAGACAGAGCCTCAATTTGTTGCCTTGGGTAGAGTGTGGTGGCATCACAGCTCATAGCAACCTCCAACCCCTAGGCTCAAGGGATTCTCTTGTCTCCACCTCCCAAGTAGCTGGGATTACAGGCGCCCGCCACAGCACCTGGCTATTTTTTTGAAGCAGCTGTCATTGTTGTTCGGCAGGCCCAGGCTGGATTTGAACCGGCCAGTTCAGATGTATGTGGCTTGGCACCTTAGCTACTTGAGTCACAGGCGCTGAGCCCCAAATCCAACCTCCTTATCTCCCAAGTTAGGACTGGTTCCCAGCCCCACTGTAAAGGTAAAAGTGGCTTTTTGTTGGAAAGTCTTAAGGTTGATGCCCTGGGTTCCATACATGAACTTTTCCTCACCCTTTATGCCAGAATATTCTAAAGGGACTAGAGCAAATAGGACACTCAATGGTTTCCTTATTGTCTCAGAAGGATAAAACGCAAACCAGTGACCACAACAGTGTGTACACAAAGCGATGCCCTGGTGCTCAGGGAAAAAGTATTAAAATTTCAATCTATGTATTTTTATCTCACCCTTTGTTAATTTCAGTTGAGTTTGATTTTTAAATTATATATATAATTATTTATAGTCACAAATGTATATGTACATGTATATAGTTGTAAATAAATATACATATAAACTGAGGCAAGAGGATTGATTTAGCCTAAGCATTGGAGGTTGCTGTGAACTGTGATGCCATAGCACTCTACCCAGGGCAATAGCTTGAGACTCTGTCTCAAAAAAATAAAAATAAATATAAATGTAAAAAATAAAACATATTAAGTGAAATGTTTAAAAATCTTTTTACTGATGGAATATCTTATCAAAAATGTTCAGAGGTGACTCATGCCTGTAATCCCAGCACTCTGAGAGCCTGAGGCAGGTATATTGCCTGAGATCACAGGTTCGAGACCAGCCTGAGCCAGAGCAAGACCTCATCTCTAAAAGTAGCTAAGTGTTGTGGCAGGGGCCTGTAGTCTCAGCTACTCTGGAGGCTGAGGCAAGAGAATTGCTTGAGCCCCAGAGTTTGAGGTTGCTGTGAGCTATGATGCCATGGCACTCTACCCAGGGTAACTGAGTAAGAGTCTGTCTCAAAAAAAAAAAAAGTTCAGAGGCTATTAATCTAGGCTGCAGATGCTTTCAGAACTAGAATCATAGCTAACATATACAGAAACATGTTCCATAAATTAGCTCCCCTCCCAAAGCCACTAATATATTATCTAAAAGAAAAAATAAACAAGAAAACAGGTGAGAAAACACAATGAGAGAGATGGAAGAGTCAACAAGTAATAAAAGGTAAGAGGGAAGAGAAGAAAGTAAAACAGAATAATTATTTACACACACACAAATCAGACAATAAAACAATGAAAAAACTCCTTATGAATAAGGAGAGGTGAAATAAACAGAAGGAATAATCCATGAAACACCTTGAATTTAGAGATGAAATGAACATCGTATCCTAAAAATAAGCCAACTGTCACACAGTTGGAATTTAGAATGTGTCATACCCAGAGCTCTGTGTTCTCCAGCAGAATGCTTCACACATACTATGCCCTCATTAAGTAAAGAAAGAAAGGGTTTTAGCTGATGACATTTTATACCAAATGAATGTGTCTAGCCACAGCTGGAAAAGTCAACGTATTTTTGTTATTTCTTTTCTTCTGTTTTAAACTGAGCTGTTGAATATTTTATAGGTTATGTGGAAGGAATCGAAAAAGTAAATTGAAAAGAGAATGGAAATTCTGTGAGGGTACATTTGCAAATGCAATAAAAAAAATGTAAGGATTCATTTGGAAAATTTGAAGATATAGGAGGTAATTATTTATTTGCCAACTCATGGAAACCCCCACTTCGCTATTATAGGAGACAAATAATCAAGTAAGTATATTTGGAAAGAACCTGTAATTTAGAACTTCTAAAAGGTTTTTCTATAGCTGGAATAAGGGCAATTAACAGGATTAAAGCAGTGACCTTTTTCATCTCTCTACTTGGAAGCTGAATTCATTAGCAACGTTTTATAAGGTCTATAAATTATTTTTGAAAATAACACTTCTGTTGCATCAGTATTTTTAAGCCTATTGCCAATAGTAACTTTAAGCCATCTGATCGAGAATATAAGCATGTTTGGTTAGAGTTAAAAACATAACAAAGCCCTGCTCTGCCAGCAGTCCTGCTTTTGCCATCTCCCCTAAGGGCAGCAAAGAGAAATAGATTATTTTTAGGCAAACATGAGGCACTATACAGTGGATCATCATTTACATCTTAATCAAAAATTCCTTGAGGGTCTTTTAGTGCCAAGCATTGTGTTGGAATTGGAGATACATTTGTAAAATTAAAGGGCTAGCCTCGGCCAGAATCACAATAATTTCTCTAGCACTCCCTTGATTAATTTAGCAATCTTCAAACTGTCTGAGATATAGCTACGCATTTGTATGCATGCATAGATCCATGAATGTAGCTGTAACATTTGGCCATGATTATTGCAGGATATGCAATGCTTATTCTTTAAAAAAAAAACAAAAACCCATAGGTACAAATGTCTTTAAAAACTGCATGATGTGGGATTCAGCAATTCTACTTTTAGGAAATTATCTTCACAAGATGATATAGATTACCCTCAGAGTTTAATTACAAGGATGCTATTGTTTTTTGAATAGCGCGAGAAACAGCCTAGATCAATACAGGATTGTTTAAATAATTTATGCTTTGTTTACACAATGAAAAACTAGGCAATATTTGAAAGGATTGTGTAGAAGCATTTTCACTGACATAGAAAAATTTCCATGATATATTATCCAGTGAAAATTGCAAGTTACCTTGTTGCTTAAGTGTCAAGTACAGAAAAGTGCAAGCCCATACTTTGCTCTGAGTCCAGGCCAGAAATATGACCTCACAGAGTCTTAGTTCTCCTATCTGGTACGGATAGAGTGGGGTCCTTTTCCTCCTCTAAATTCATATGTTGAAGTTCTAATCCTCTGGACCTCAGAATGTGACTATATTATATTTGGGGTATGGTTTTTAAAGAGGTAATTAGGTTAAAATGAGGTTGTTAGGGGATCCTAATTTAATATGAGTGATGTTTTCTAAGAATAGTAGTATAGGCAGTACAGAGGTCAGGCAGTGTGAAGACACAGGGAAAAGGTGGACCTATGTAAGCCAAAGGGAGAAGCCTCGGAAGAAGCCAACCCCACCAACAGCTTGATCTGTTTTTTTTTTTTGAGACAGAGCCTCAAGCTATGCCCCTGGGTAGAGTGCCATGGCATCACAGCTCATAGCAACCTCCAACTCCTGGGCTCAAGCGAGTCTCCTGCCGGCGCCTCCCAAGTAGCTGGGACTACAGGCGCCGTCACAGCGCCGGCCATTTTTTGGTTGCAGCCATCATTGTTGTTTGGCGGGCCCGGGCTGGGGATTCGAACCCTCCACCTTAGGTATATGTGGCTGGCGCCTTAGCCGATTGAGCCACAGACGCCGAGCCTTGATCTGTTTTTTAAACTCCAGAACTTTGAGAAAACAAATTTCTGTTGTCGGAGCCACCAGTTGGTGGTACTTTGTTATGGCAGTGCTAACAAATTAATACACCGTTTATAAGGTGAGGGAAAATCTTGATACAATCTTTATTTAGCTTACAAAGTTGCTTTAAGTCAAAAAGATGTAATCCCTTTGTGAACGGTAAATCGCCACATAAATGTGAACAGTTGTTATTCTCATGGTTCCTGAAAATCCTGGAGGAATGTACTCACCGTGTTCAGATTGAACTTTATAATCCATTTCTAGGGCAGACAGTCTCAGCACAGGGGATAGGGAAAAGGGCAGAGATGTTATCAGTACAGAAGACAGGGAGAAGCAAATTTCAGTAGGTTGGATTAAAGCTCGCACATGATTTGTCAGTGAAAGGAGAAAAAGAATAGTTCCTGCCTGGGTACAATAGCTCATACCTGTAATCCTAGCTCTTTGGGAGGTGGAAGGATGACTTGAGGCCAGGAGTTGGAGATTGCAGCGAGCTATGATGACGCTACTGCACTCCACCAGGGGCAACAAAGTGAGACCCTATCTCAAAAAGAGAAAAAAATAGTTCCTTACATCCACACTGCAGATTGTTAAGCAAATAAACAAACATCTGAACTACGTATAATTATAATAGCTAATCTTCATTAAGCATTTAACAAGTGTCAAGTATGCTTCCAAGTACTTTTAATATGCGTTCTCTAAGTAAGTCTTATATCAACCCAATGGCAAAAGTGCTCTGTATGTGTAGGTGTTTGTATGTGTGTAGTGTATTTTTTTTTTTATTGTTTGGGATTCATTGAGGGCACAAAGAATGAGGTTACATTGATTGCATTTTTTAGATAAAGTGCCTCTTATACTTGTGTCCCACCCGCAAGAGATGTGCCATACACCATTCCCCCATACTCCTCCCCACTCCTTCATTCTCCTTATCCCCCCCTTGTTTTAGCTCATCTACTGCCTTCATATTACAATTGAGTACATTGGATTCTTGCTTCTCCATTCTTGTGATGCTTTACTAAGAAGCATGTGTTCCACCTCCAAACAGGTTAATACAAAGAAGTAAAGTCTCCATCTTTTTAACAGCTGAATAGTATTCCTGGGTATACATACACTACTTGTCAATCCACTCCTGGGTTGGTGGGCATTTAGGTTGTTTCCACATTTTGGCATTTGTAAATTGAGCTGCAATAAACAGTCTAGTGTAAATGTCCTTATGATAAGAGGATATTTTTTCCTCTGGATAGATGCCTAGTAATGGGATTGCAGGATCAAATGGGAGATCTAATTTGAGTTCTTTGAGGATTCTCCATACTTCTTTCCAAAAAGGTTAGTTATTGTATGTGTATGTTTATTGTGTGCATGTATTTCAGCTCTTCTATTGTATGTATCTTTTTCTTTTATTTTCTTTTTTTTTATTGTTGGGGATTCATAGAGGATACAAGAAATCAGGTTACACTGATTGCATTTGTTAGGTAAAGTCCCTCTTACATATTACTTGTATCTTTAACATGAAAATTTGTTTAGATACAGTTAACAAAAAAAAAATTAATAAAATTTCCAAAATGAGAAATTGTGATTTTCCAAGACTATCCTTTGCATTACCGTGAAATACTGAAAACACTACTGAGTGAATGAAATGATCTGGGGTAAAATACACAATATATATGCATGCCATCTGTTTACCCTTACCCCAGCACATCCACACGCATTGCCCTGAGAGGGTGCCTACTGTTCTTCTGAGTGTGTGTTTATTTCAGGGTAAGTATATTGATTATATTATCTCAAACCTGTGCAAGCATGCTGATTATAAGATCTCAATGGAGGATAAAAAAGACAAGCCTTAAGTTTTAAGGAGAAAATTAAAATAATAAAATATTTTGAAATAAATGAGAGAACTGGCAGACCTAAAGGAACCCACATTGCTCACATTTAGGAACAAAACTAAGAAAATAAAAGAAAGGAGAGAAGCTTGTACATTGCAGTTATCTGCTTCCAGTGGAACTGAAAAGCACTTGGAAGAAACTAAAGACTCCAATGTGAGTAATAAGAAATGAAGGTGGATAGCGTTTTGTGGCCTCCATGTCCATTAGAAACCACATAAGTAGCTTATTTATGAGAGGAAGAAATTGGCCAAAAAATAAAGTGGGATTTCTATAAAAACAGTACAACAGACAATAATAGTCCACCTTGGGAGGAATCAAGTATTTTTTTTTAATCACAATATTTAAATTTTATTATTATTATTTTTTTTTTTTTGCAGTTTTTGGCCAGGGCTGGGTTTGAACCCACCACCTTCAGCATATGGGGCTGGTGCCCTACTCCTTTGAGCCACAGGCACCATCTGAATCACAGCATTTTAGCCTAAGAATGAGAATGTCCCTCTTTCCAAAAACCACAATTTACCACATCCATTTCCAGTAAGTGGTGTTTGGAGCATGGCTATCTACAATGGAAATAACTCATTATCTTCCATTTAAAGTCTACATGGAAAATAAAAAACTTCTATAAGCAAAAGATACAATGAACTAAATTAAAAAAGGTAAATCGTATCTTTCCAAAAAAATGATAAGTATGTAGTAATACATAAGTTAATTAGCTCAATTTGGCCATTCCACAATGTATTCAGATGCTCCTCAACTTGCCATGGGGTTATGGCGCCTGCTGACTTTGTATGGTTTTCTTAACATGGCAAAAGTCAAGAAATCCTAAGTCAAACAAACCATTGTTTCTTAGGGATTGTACCTATTTCAAAACATGTTGTACACAATAAATGTATACAATTTTTATTTGTTCTTTAAAATGAAAAATTCTATTTCCAACAAGAAAATGCTTTTTGAAGATTAAAAACAAGATAAATGACAGAAATGACATTGCAATATATGACAAAGGTTTAAAATTCTTCAACTGCATGAAGAGCTTTTACAAGTCAGTAAGGAATAACCCCCCAAATATCTCTATACAAAATGGTCAAAGACTATGAGAAAGGCAGCACCCATAACACAGTGGTTATGGCGCCAACCACATGCACCGAGGGTGGCGGTTCGAACATCAATGACAACTGCAACAAAAAAATAGCCGGGTATTGTGGTGGGTGCCATTAAGTCCCAGCTACTTGGGAGGCTGAGGCAAGGGAATCGCTTAAGTCCAAGAGTTTGAGGTTGCTGTGAGCTGTGACACTACAGCATTCTATCAAGGACAACATAATGAGACTCTGTTTCACAAAAAAAAAAAAAAAAAAGTGTGAAAAAATAAGACAGCAAGAAACACAAAGGCTAATCAACACAAAACTTTAATTTCAATAAAGAAATTAAAATTATGAATAATTACCTAGTATACTGGCAAAGCTATATTTTTTAAAAGGTTT
>CAUYQV010081852.1:0-19433 GCA_963574575.1 Galagoides demidoff
TTCTCTTATCATAAAATATACTATAAGTTTTGCATATTGCTTTGTTCCTGTGTGCCACCACCCCAAATGTAGAGTCTGCAGGAACAGGGATGTGCCTCTGCTCATTGCAGCATCCCCAGCATATGAATGAATAGTGCCTGGCGGGTGGCAGGTGCTCACTAATGATCAATGAACAAATAAAAGACTGCTCTGTCAATAATGTGGAAACAGCCTAAATGCTCACCAACCCAGGAATGGATTAACAAGCTGTGGTATATGTACACCATGGAATACTATTCAGCCATCATAAAAAAATGGAGACTTTCTATCCTTTGTAATAACCTGGATGGAAGTGGAATACATTATTCTTAGTAAAGCATCACAAGAATGGAGAAGCATGAATCTTATGTATTAAATTTGGTATAAGGACAATTAATGGCCTGGTACATGGAGGGGGGTGGGAGAAGGGGAGAGCAGAGAGAGAGAGAGGAGGGTGGAGGGTGGGGTCCCTGTGTGTGACACACCTCTTGGGAGCAAGACATAATTGTAATAGGGACTTTCCCTAACAAATGCAGTCAGTGTAACCTTGTTTCTTGTACCCTCAATGAATCTCCACAATAAAAAGAAATAAAAATTAAAAAAATAATAAATAAAATTTTTATTTGACAACCGAAAAAAATAATAATAACAGCTGTGCCCCACTACAAGGTTCCAACTGGCCACCATAATTCCAATTTGTACATTTTTGGCAGTTCACCTGGATCACTATAACATGAAACATGGTTAGAACTGAATTTTTCTCTTTGCTTAAAGTTTTTATTGAATCATTGCCCTTCATCCACATTAATGATAAAATATATCTTCCTTGAATCAAGTTTGCATTCACCCCAAATATTACATATATATGCCTATCACCTAACCAGTTTTTGAAATTTTTATCACTTACTTTCTCCAATTCAAGGGAGTTTGAATTTAACTGAATTAATTCAAATATTTGAGATTATTCAAAAACGGATTCTGTCGAAGATTTATTTCTGTATGTAACAGTAAGTATCCACTCTGGAAATTCATGATCATCCTTTTAAGACAGACCAGCGGTTCTTTCTTGTTAAAATGGGAACATATGATCACTAAGCCCATATCCAAGGACCACTATTACAGCTATGGATATTTCCAGAGTATTTTTTCTTTTTTGAGACGGAGCCTCAAGCTATCCCCCTGGGTAGAGTGCCATGGCATCACAGCTCATAGCAACCTCCAACTCCTGGGCTCAAGCGAGTCTCCTGCCTCCATCTCCCAAGTAGCTGGGACCACAGGCACCCGCCACAATGCCCGGCCATTTTTTGGTTGCAGCCATCATCGTTGTTTGGCAGGCTCGGGCTGGGGATTCGAACCTGCCACCTTAGGTGTACGTGGCTGGCACCTTAGCCGATTGAGCCACAGGCACCGAGCCCAGAGTATTGTTCAATATGTTTATTTTAGCCCATTATCTTATTGATATTCTTTTTCTCTTATGTAAAATGGAGGTGATTAATCCTCCAGGGAAAAGAATGACAGTGTCTATAAAAATACAGATTTTTTTTGTTGTTGTTATCTCCACTGCTTTGATAAGCATCTTTTAATGATGAGGGCAGATAGCAGAGGGGTAGTCTCCAGGGCTAAAAGGAGGGTACACAAGACATTAAGGAGATTAAACCAGTGTTAGAGAAGGAATTTCTATAGTAACTAGATAAAAAGAAACCATATCTGGGAATAAGAGCTATTCTCAAACATCTGAAAGCCTGCCTTGGTTAAGAAAGTTGTTTTCATTTGTTTGTTTTTGTTTTTGTCTTCATCCCAAGAGGATAGAACAAGTGCCAGTGAGCGCTGAGGTAGTACCCTAGGAGTCTAGCTTGGCATAAACACAAATAAGCATGTGTGTCTAGATATTGTGTTTGAAATATAAAAATAAATTAATGCTACTTAGACAATAAACACAACAAGAACAAAAAACAACACCTTCACTTACACCACCTTGTGAAGGCATAGAAAAAGACACAGATGGAATTATAACAAGAATTCATAATCATATTGCAGAGTGAACTGTACAGAAGCAAGGCAGAACAGTATAAATATGAAACTCTTTCTGAGAAATTATAACGTGTAGTGCCACAGGCAGATGCAGTAGGAGATGAACCAAGCTTTAGTGAACTTCACATATCTGGAGGATATTCAGACGGACGTTGGATACTGTTTTCTTGTGATGTTGGAAGATTATTTGAACCAACACTAAGATTTGATCCTCACGAAGTACTAGTAAGTCCTGGTATTTTATGAAACTAAAATTATAATTTATTTCACCTGGGGAAATGATGAATGCCTGAAATTTACTCTCAAATAGTTTAGCAAATAAATATGAGTAAACATATAAATATACATCTAGAGAGAGGAGTTAGGGATAGAATGATAATATGATAAAACATTAATTGGCATATCTAGATGAAAGGTATATAGATATTAACTGTACTGCTATTTCAACTTCTCTGTGGGAAAGGTTTTCTTAAAACTTTTTCAAAGTACACAATGTCTAAAAATATAGGTGTTAGGGATAGCCTTCCCAAATGAAAGCAATGGGTAAGGAAATGAGTAGATAAAAATCATCCATTCCCAATTAGGTTTTGTGAAATTAAAAACAGTCCTTAGACTGATAAGTAATTTATCTTTCTTTCCAGGGCACAAGAAATTTATTCCCCCCCCCCTTTTTTTCAGCAACAGAACTTTGGCATTAGTTCCACATGTATATTTTCCAAACTCTTTCCGATATTTATTGTGAAGAATCATTGTGACAACCATGTTTCCTTTTTAGCTCATATTTAAATAATGAAGAATGTAAATATTGGTTGAAAAAATACAAATTTTTGATTAATCCAGAATGATCATCTCTGAAAATAAAACTATGGCAAGAAAAGATAAACAACATCTTGTTCAAACGGTATGTTGGGAGTGGAATTGGTTGGAGTTTATCATCACCCCACTCTGATACATGCTGTCTGTACATAGCTAATCTACATAGGAGAACAAAGGAGGTTTGAATTCAAATGTTTCCACCTTCAGTAGCATGACTAGTGGTTTTCATTCTTCATCAAGGTAGGAATCTAGACCTGTCATTTCAGAATCACCCTCTCCATGTGGTTTGTGGTTTAGAGTAAAGGTTGGGCAAAAGAATGCTGTCTTTATTTTATAAACAAACTTTTAATTTTAAAATTATTTTATTTTTATTCATTCATTTTTAAAATTTCAAATTAATATGAAGGTACACATTTTTAGGTTACCGTGATCTCCCTTCCAAGGTAAAAAGATCAAGTTGTAGAAGAGCCCTCCACCCAAGGGGTGTGCTGAATACCCTCACATTGTGCACATTAGGTGAGAGTCAGACAAATGCCCTCCCTCCTCTCACCAATCATCCCCCCACTACCCTCCTATCTCCTTCCTCCTCCTCACCCCTCCACCTTGCTGGACTGCTTTTGTGTTTTATCATCCATATGATCATGTAATTGTTTATATATTGGTTTCATACTAGTATTGAGTACATGGATTTTTTTTTTCCATTCTTTGACATACTTCACTAAGAAGAATGTGTTTCAACCCCATCCAGGTAAACATAAAAGATGTAAGGTCTCCATCTCCTTTATGGTTGAATAGTATTCCATGCTATACATATACCTTAATTCATTAACCAATTCATCAGTGGATGCACATTTGGGTTGCTTCCACGACTTGGCAATTATGAATTCAGCTGCAATAAACATTCTGCTGCAAATGTCTTTGCGGTAAAATGCTTTTTGTTCTTCTGGGTAGATACTTAGTAATGGGATTGTAGGACCAAATGGAAGGTCAACTTTTAGTTCTTTGAGAATTCTCCATAAGTCTTTCCATAAAAGATGTATTAGTTTGCGACCTCATCAGCAGCATAGAAGTGTTCCCTTCTCTTCACATCCACGCCAGTATCTCCTGTTTTGGGATTTAGGGATGTGGGATAATCTTGCTGGAGTTAGGTGATAGGTCGGAGTGGTTCTGATTTGCATTTCTCTGATAATCAAAGATGAAGAGCATTTTTTCAACCCCATTTCTATGTGGGCAAAGCCGCTACATATTATAGATTCTTTGGAATTCTTCTATAAGGAAGACTTTTCATTTTTCCCTCACTTATTGATTTTCAATTACTTATTTGTATCAACTCATGAGTATTTATTTTATATATTAGGTTAGAATGCTATACCATCGTGACATTTTATTGCTCAAAATATCCTGGAATTCACCCTTGGTGACAGCATTTTGGTTTTGTTTCTCTGTCCTTTGACATATTTCTTTCTTCACTCTTTTTGTTATTTGGTACTTTCCTGCTTTTTAGAAGTAAAAGATGTTCTACATTTGTCTCACATTTTTCCAGTCCCCCTTCAAAAATTAGCCATTTTTCGAAGAATCTCCAGTTCTCCTGATTTTGAATGGTATATGCCATTTTGAATGCTGAACTAAAGCAATTATCATTATTCTCTAAAATTCACTGTGGTCAGATGCAGTGAAGGGCAGACATAGAGGTTGCCAGAGAGTCTAACTTGTCTTTATTTTCCTTTTTTCTATTTATTTTTTCCTGACTGATTATCCTGTTGAATAAGACTAGCTACATGGCCAACCACGATATGCTTGTCTGTAGGCCCAAAGAAGTGGTAGTTACAGAAACCCAGTGAATTCCCTTCTATCTTCCAACAAGCTTTTGTTTTACTATCCCATATCAGAAGGTGAGCATGACCAATGACTCTCTAACCTTCTAAATTCCTCTTTTGGACTTTCACTTCTCCTGTTCCTTCCTCAACTGCCAAATGTTACATTACCGTAATAAAGCTCTCATTCCACAATTCCATAGTAGTCATCATGGCTCTGCTCCTTGGAGCAGGTGGTTTTGTCTGTTTGTTTGTTTATCAGAAATAGTTCAGGGTGCAGAAGTGAAGGTACGTATAACATTGTTTCTCTTATCTGATGAGATTTAAAGGCATTGATTATCCTATTGCCAGTAGAATACTGGTAGTACACAGCATGTGGCAGAAAAACAATTACTTAAATTGTCATCTGTAGTCACCTGCATTTGAATGCCTATAAAACATTTTAGTGGAAAAAATAGTATAATAGAGTTGGTTCATTACTTCCAAGTGTGCTTAGAGAACTTGGAAAAAGAAAATGATGAGCTCAGAGCTCCAAATTGACATGTCAATATCTGAACAGGAAAGTTTCTGAATCTGCCCTAAATTAAACTCTTATGTAGCCAATGGCATATAATTTCAGGAAATAAAACCCAAATTCTAATCCTTTGAGGAACACTGGGATGGAACTTTATGTTAGATTTCAAAGAAATTGGGGCCCCTGCACCCCCAGTTCTAATTAGTACTCCATTGTCTAAGGAATTTTTTAGTCCACCCTCTCCTGAAGACATAAAATTAATTTTCTTGCAGAAAACATCTGTTCCTCCTCAAAATCAATGCTAACCAGCCCTCCTAACCTCCATATATATAAACAGGCTCAGTTTTCAGTGTGGCCTACCTGGTTGCACACAAAGCTTCACTCATGGGAAGACTACATACCTTCTGAAAGAATTGCATGCTTTTGCCTATTCGTATATGAAGAAACTTGAAGACTCTAGGTGATAATTTATCGTAAGGGTATTGTATTCAGGGTGGAAAGAATGTAATGTTTAATTTAATTTATTAATATGTGTCTTCTACATGAAGATTGTACATCTAATGATTTAGTTGGGATGGCTGAAAGTTTTTCTAATAATTTAGTTGGTTGGTTGATTGACACCTAGCACTAAAGATGGGCTATAATATACTGCATGCATTTTAGTCTTTGACTTTTTTGATACATTGTAGAAAAATTATCCCAAGGATTAAGGAGATCAGAATTCTAGAGAATTTTATTATGTAAGACCTGCTTGCCCACCTCTGAACTAGGTCCCCTGGGAGGTTCCAGGGAATGATCCCTATACTAAGATTTGGGACATATATTGCTAAGGGAAGCAATGATATTCTTGAGGAACTCTGCAAGAACTCTTTCCTGTAGGCCATGGAAAATTCTGCCCCTGAAGAGAACAATGTCCCCGAGTGGCAGGGGCAAGTGAAGACCCCTACCTGTCAGCAGTAAAGTTCATGTGGTTATCATAATCATAATGCATGCCAGAAGAGCACCAGGTCAGGTGAACAGAAACGTGAATTCAATAACTACAATAAGGAATCACAATTTCCCAAGTCATTCTGAGACTTTTCCCAGTTCACAAATCTAGATCTCCTTGAATGGTAGAAGGAAGGACTTTGTCATTTTACCACCAAAAATGTACACTGCAAATATTCCTCGTAGGTTCAACAAAGGGTCCTGTGATCAACTGAATGTGCACTGAGAAAAGGAGGGTAACCAGACTTTTCAGAGATTGCGGATAGCACTCTCAACTGTCATTCAATCCCAGAGACACAATATGCCTCTAAGATCCTTCAGTTAGACCAGCGGTTCTCAACCTGTGGGTTGTGACCCACAGGAACTGTATTAAAGGGCTGCAGCATTAGGAAAGTTGAGAACCACTGAGTTAGACTATAGAGATATCCATAGTCAACTGATTAATAGAGTTTTGGTTCAGTTCTATTTCATGGTGGGACTGGTGTGTCCCAGAAAACGCACTCCATGGCTATTTCCTCAGTTCTGAAATGCACAGTGGAAACACAACTGGCGAAAATATCCACATTGATGTCTCTGGAAGGGTAGTGGGGTAAATTTGTTCAGAGTTAATGACTTCCAGGAATGAGGTCTCTTTTATCACTATTAATTTCATCTACTTTGGACCATCTAATGCCTAAACCATTCATACCAAAATTACTGATAGTGTGTTCATTTTGACTTGTGTTTTTTTTTTTTTTTTTTTTAAGAGACAGAGTCTTACTTTATCGCCCTTGGTAGAGAGCTATGGTATCACAAGCTCACAGCAACCTCCAACTCCTGGACTTAGGCGATTCTCTTGCCTCAGCCTCCCAGGTAGCTGCAACTACAGGAACCCGCCACAACGCCCAGCTATTGACTTGTGTTTTGCTACCACCCCTTTCCCTCCATATAGATGAATGATGTACTATTTAAGTCTTAGTTGTGGTGCCAAAGCTTGAAATTCATGATCCCATTTAATTATGGCCCTGAATCCCAAGAATGTTTTGGCTGGTTAGATACCGTTGTCACCACATTTATGAGTACCCATCAAGCCAGAAATACCAAACACCTTGCACTAGTAACTGTTAGAAGGAGAATTCAAAGCCATGCCTATTTGTACTTGCAATTGTTTGCTTCCATTTATGTGTCTTTTCTTGATCCCCTGAGGGATAATTCTTCATTTCTTATAGATGCTTTAATTCCTTTATGCTTATCTTATCTGTATTAACTATGTATTATCACGTGGGTTGTCTACTAGACTGAGAATTTTATCAGATTACTTGTTCACCACTATATATCCAGTATCTAATGAGATGTCTGAAACAGAGACTATGGAGTGGTAAACCCTTACTGTACTTATTTGCAAGAATGACTTAAAGGAGATATATAGAGCTGAAATGTTTAGAGATGACATGGACGTGATGGATCTTCACTGGCTGTGGGGCAATTGGGGAAAGCTTTTCAAAGCAGGTGGCATTGGAAATGAGCCTTGAAGAATGGATAATGGTAATAGCAACAACAATTTGTAATGCTCAGGAAGGTGGAAAAGGTGGTAGATGAAACAGAGGTAGGCAGCATATAAAAGGGCATTCCAGCGCCCTTCTAAACCCCTAACAAACACATATTCTCACCATGCCGAGTTTACCAATATATTTGTCACATAGCTTCAGGTTTTTTGCAAGTTGGTGTTTATAAAGTTAAATGCAGAAAATCAGAAAGCTGTCAGGAGTGAGAAAGAGAAACAGTGACATCTCTTCTGACCCAGCCTAAACTAGAACACACAGATGGGAGAAAGGACATGCCAATTGTTGGCGCGAATGGTGTGCAGTGAACCAGAGAGGATGATCGGGTGCGACAGCCTGGAATGTGTCAGAGGGGATTAGGGACGGAGGTCAAAGGTGGCCGCAGAGTGCCTCAGTAGCTGACAGTTCCAGAGCGAAGGTCTCCAGCAGGCAGCCCCACGAGATGTCCAAAAGACAGTGGGCTTTGCAGCCTTGCTTGTGACTGCCGCAGCAGATGGGGAGGCCCTGGCAGCCGATTCCCAAATGTGCTTAGTGTGTTTGCCTGAGGGCATAAGCACATTTATATCACAGGCTTTTTTTTTTTTTTTTTTTGAAAGAAGGGCTATCAGGTGCTCTGAATTAACTAGACCTATTTATAAAACTTCCAGACTGTGAAGCAAGACCCCTCATGGGAAAAACTGGGGTCTTTTATTTGCATTTTTAAAAGTTGTTAATAGTTTCAAATCTGATCAGCTCCTCTTTTACATCCTAAACTACTCAGATGAAAAACAAAACAAAAAAAGGTTGATGGAGGAGGAGATGGAATTTTTGGCAAATTCTGAGGACAGCAAATGGTGAGTACTTAGCTTTGAATGCTATCACAGCAACCTGTCTACATTTGGCTACTTTTCAACGATTTATCTTCATCAACTTCATGCTTGCAGTGAGGTGGAAATGCATCCTTCCTTCTCTCCTACATCCATAGGCAATGTGAGTCCCTCCTCCTCACTCAGATGCTCCAGAATTTAAGAAAATATTCCTTTCCATGTTAACACTTACATTGGGTGGGCTTCTTTTTTTAATTTTAGGGAGGCATGAGCTGTTTCCAACTTGATAAAGTAAAGCAACTACCACAACAAAACAGAAGTAGAGAGGAGTATGCCTCCTCACACAAGATGCCTTAACCCTGAAACAGTCCGTGTGGAGACTGAACCCCAGACAGATTCTAAATTACTGGTGCATGCACAGACAAAATGTCAGGGTCTGCCCTTCTTTTCAATTCGGTTTACTTACAGAGGCAGCCATTTCGGAAGATTTTTGTGTCCATGGTTTCTGTTTTCTCAGAATGCATATCTTTTGGCTTATTTGTTCTGTTGCTTTGTAACAGGGAAGGAAGAAAAAAGCAAACAATCTGGCAATTAAGTATGGAATGCCTATGGATTGTTAAGCATTTTGTAAATGCTATTTATTTCATCTGATTTCAGTCTTTGGTACTACAGATGAGTGATGTAGAGTGTTTCATAGGATTCTTAATTAACACAATATAGGGCAATTATAGAGTTTCAAAGGGCCTCTCTCTCTCTGTATGCATTACTTATATATGTAACAAACATACATTTTTAAAATGTTCCATGTATATGTAACTTCATAAAGTTATATAGGATGTGTTCGACTCTTGATGCTGGATAGTTGACTTAATGATCATCTGGTCTAAGGTTAAAATGGAATATAGAAATTTTCCTTCAAGCAGTTACTTGTATGGAGAAAAAACATGTGTTGCTTATGATAAAGGTTTTAGTGTCAACTTAGTATATAGCTCACTGGCCTTAGACGGATCTCTCCTTCCATCCGATGGCGTGTTCATCATGTATAAAACAAGTAGAAATTACGTCATAGAATTCAAGATCCCTTCATGAACCAATGGCCTAAAATTAAAAGTCCCCAAGTCTCAAGGGATTGAGTTTTGTTGGTTGGGACATGTAGCTGGAGTCTAAGAACGATCACAACTACGGCATTTGTGGACGTGTGAAAAGGGAGGTGAGGAGAACAGGTGGGGAGCTAAACTACATGGGCACTTACATTTGACTGATGCGCCCTGAGCTTGCATCCTAACGTTTTCTTTTCTAATTCGCACGATGTCTCACTTTTAACACATTTCTTTCACGCAAGGACACAAAAACTAACGGAAATTAGATTAATGATCACACACCGAGTTTGTAGGTACCTGGGATTCCAATCCCCATAATTGTGGTCCCACAACCACCGTTCTGTGATTATTAACCCTTGCCATTTTCACAGTCATTGAGATTCCACGCGAATGAGAATTCGCCTCTGCTCAATACTTAGCAGAGCTGGAAAAGAATCCCATTAGCAATATCTGTTTATACATGGTTTTTGTTATTGGACCATGACAGAAACAATTCAATGATCATTCAGATAAAATAGTAATTACTTTTTGGGAAAAAAAAATGTATATGAGTAGGTAATAGGTTTGGGGAAAAAAATAAAAACACAAATGGAAAGAAGGTATTCCAAAGGACAGAATATAGAGCCTTGTGCCTGGGCTGTGGAATAAATATTTCTCTGAATTCTCTAGCCCTGTGGAGATGGCTGCAGAGTGCTTTTTCTCACTCTGGCATCTTTTCTTTCTCATTCTGCCAAACTCTAACATAGTAATTAAGCCCACAGAGCCTCTCGGTGTGTTATGTACGCACTCCTTCTGATAGAGAGTAGAGAGCTTTGCGTACCAGGGAGCCAGTGGTTCACAACTCAAGGCACCGTGTCTCTGTTGTGCCTTGTGCTGGGCACAGACAGGAGTCTTGATTCCCTTTTATGTTTGCTGGCACAATATAAACCCTGGCATATAAGGGATCATGTTACATATATCAAATTATGAAATGCACAATTCCTTTTAAATTTCTCTAAAGGGTGCCCTCTTATGTTTTATGCATTCCAGGGCTGTGCTAGATATAAATTTATCATTTGAAATTCAAATGGTTATAGTCACAAAGCTGCTGACTTGTACAAAAAGGAAATCTAGTGTATATCAGAATCTAAATGCAATATGATTTGTGAACTTTTGATAATTTCAATAAATTATTAAATTAGCTCTGTAGTTTTACAAATATGCTGTAAAAATGTTCAAATGGGCACAGCTATGAATACAATTTTTTTTTTATCTTTTGCCCTACTTGTCAAATAAATTTCAGCTGACAAGCAAGTAGTTTGAGACATAGAGTCACTCACCAATGTATGATAACATTCAATTATTTAAATTGTCTCAAGGTCTTCTGGAAAACTAACTTAAACTCTTATTTCAAATCTGGATCTTATTGTTTGTCAATATTCAAATGTCAATTGACCTGCATTTTCTAATGAAAACGCTTTAAAATTAAATCTAAACTTTATGTGAAATTGTTCACATTGACAGAATTTTATTGTAACAATTAGATATGGAAATTGGAAAAAGACCCCGGATTTCCGTGAGAACTACAGGCCTGAGAGTCATTTTGCTGACATTTGCACCAGCCATTGATTCCATGTATGTAAATACTTGCCAGCTGCATCATCATGCAAAACTGAGTTTAATCCGTCTGTCTGCCCCCTCACTTCTCCATACATAAGTGGTTTGGTAGGTTAAGCTATCACTTTGAAAAGGGTAGATGACTCAACATCTCAGATTGACTGACTCTCCCTCCACCCCAAGTTAAATTTCCCCAAGATTTAATAGAAACAATGGGCTAATTCAGCATATCAGAATTAGACCCCACTATTTTTCCCTTTGTCTATAGACTTGCGTTTACCAGGTACCTGCTAATCCTGCATCATTGAACAGGTATCTTCTCCCTGTATCTCTTAATGGACACACATGTTTTATCACTGATGTTGCTATCACAAGACAAACAGTCACAAGCATTTCCTTTGAGCAAAAACCATTTTTAAGCGGTAGAGTTACTTTGATGCCCACCAGAACCTCTTAGACACAGTAGAATTTGGCATTCATAAAGGGTGAGTATCTTTTTAATCCGATCTTTATCGTTTTGATGTGTCTGATAATAATATACAAGTGAACAATGAAGAAACACTTACCTAAAGTAAGTGAAAGGTTAGATCAGCTGCGCAAAGAATGCCATTGTCAGAAGCAAGGATTAGTCAATGTCTTGTTTAACATATTAGGATATTAGATTTATAAAATCAGTTCAAAAAAGTTGCTGATACCACCCCTCTCACGAATGGCAGAAGTTGATGAGGATTTTGCAGTCACTTTCTTTCGTGATCCTCTAGGCAGTGAAGGCAAGAAAGTATTATTTATCTACATCATTTAGTTGAAAAGGTCTGGTCCAAGAACTTCCCCACACTCACATTTAGCAAATAAAAACAGAGAATGCCCATTTAAAATTTGAATTTTAGATGAACAAGAAATAATAATTTAGGGCAAGCATGCCTTGTGGCTTATGGATATGTTGTTACAACTAAACCAAACAAAAATATCCAATATTTAGGTGAAATTCAAATTCAAAGGGAAATCCTGTATGTCATGTGGCAAACCTACACATAGTTAGAGTTATAGGACTCAAATGCATATCTTTTGATTCCACTTGCTTTAGTATCAAGCTCCAAGTTATTGTCTTCTTAAAACATACCTTGATGCAAAACATGAGCATAGGACAGAAAGCAATGATTGCAGTTATGGTCCAGGAGTCAGTACTTGCCAAGTCTGTACCCTTCCTATTTCAAAGCACAAAAGCGTGTGGTTTTGGCAAATTATTTAGCTGCTCTAAGCCTCAATTGTGTCATATATAAAACAGACATAAAGGCAACGCTTAATACAGATTATCTCCTATAATCCTTGCAACAACCCTAAAGGCAAAGTACCTCTCTCTCTCTCTTTCTGCTTTCACTTTATTAAAATAGTTTTCTCCTGGTTTTATTCTTTTTTGATTACATTCTTTTTTTTTTTTTTTTTTTGAGATGGAGCCTCAAGCTATCCCCCTGGGTAGAGTGCCATGGCATCACAGCTCATAGCAACCTCCAACTCCTGGGCTCAAGCGATTTTCCTGCCTCCACCTCCCAAATAGCTGGGACCACAGGCGCCCGCCACAACGCCTGGCCATTTTTTGGTTGCAGCCATCATTGTTGTTTGGTGGGCCCGGGCTGGGGATTCGAACCCTCCACCCTAGGTGTACGTGGCTGGCGCCTTAGCCGATTGAGCCACAGGCGCCGAGCCTGATTACATTCTTTATGCTGACTACATCCTTTCTGATTTTTTTTCCTTTCTTAATTTCAGAATATTAGGGGCTACACATGTTTTTATACAGATTGAGTCAAAGTTTTAAGTGTGCCCTTCACGCGGACAGCATGCACTATACCCCATAGAAATGAATGTTCCCATCCCTCTCCCCCACCGTATGGTTTATTTTTGTTGAGAGTTACGTGTGCACTTGAGTATTGATCAATTAGCTCCAATTTGGTATTGAGTTTATGTGTTTGTTTCTCCATTCTTAGGACGTGTCACTTAAAAGAATGGTTTCCAGTTGCCTCCAGGTTGTCAAAATATACTAGATCAAATTTTTTCTGGCTGAGTCGTACTCCATGTATGCATACATCACATTTTCTTAATCCATTCAGGTTTTCTTGGGTGCTTGGGTTACTTCCACATCTTTGCAGTTGTGGATTTTGCTGCTATGAACACTCAAGCACAGGCATCCTTTCTGATTATTATTACTATTATTCATAGGAGCCAGATGAATGTAGTGAACAGGCTTCTGTGTTTGTGTCCAGGAAACAAACAATTTTTATGGCCAATGGCTGCTACTGATTATCTATGCCTGTGACACATTTATCTAAGTCCTTGTCTGTTTTGCAGACTGAAAACTGTACACGTTATCTTAAAGAGCAGATGTGAGGACTGAAAATAAAGTAATTTGGACATGCTCAATAAATAGTGAGTATTTACCCATCAGAGACATGAGAAGTCTGCTCTAAATGGCCTGGGAATTGTAGCCCCACCACTAAACTTTCTCAGCCTTCCCCATCAACAGTAGTCAATCACGAAGTTTGTTAGGTGGTATTAAACGATGTATCATAAGTACCAAACCCACAAAAGCAACTCACAAATGCCAGTTTCAACCCTCCACTCTCATTCCTAACCCAGACACTTTCTAAATCCGTAACTAGCACAATTTGCATGTGGTTACTTCCCCCTCAAGGGGTGCATATCTAAAAGTCAGAAGAAAGAGCTCACATTTACAGTGTGTCAGCAATAGATTGTGTTTTCAGTATGCAGAGGCAAGCCACAGACTATGTGTACAGTAGACGTCTAAGGTGTGATGGTGACAATAATCACTCCTGCAGTGGCGTTCAGAGAGGAAAGTACTTGTCACTATCAAAATGCTAATCGGAGCTTGCTGGGAAAGTTAGTTGTTCCCAGCTGCAGCCGAGGCAGCAGGTGGTTTGAAACAGCTGTACCGTGCTTTTAACTGGATTGTCTGTGCAAGAGTGATCAGAAAATGGTCAGGAATAAAACCATGGAGGGAAATGTTGTGTAAATATGAAAATTCCCACAATTAGTCCTAGAGAGAGCCCTAAATTTCTGGAAGGCATGTAGGTGTGATGGAAAGACTTAGGAAGAAACCAAACTGAAGAGTTCAGATTTCAATAACGGTTTCAACTCTACAAGTCTCAGTGACTTCTGTAAAATGGGGGTCTTAATATCTGTACCAAATATGTGTAAAGCTAAAATGATCTGGTGAATGTGTGTTAAGAATGTATTGCTGCATTAAAAAAAAATGTTCCAACGTTATCATCTTGAAATTGCAATCATTTATTTTCTCATGATATTTTGAGGGCCTGAAATCTAAGGGCGGCTTAGATATTTTCTCAGTTGGGAGCTTTCATGCCCTTAGAGTTAAGCTGTCCAGGAGGGCTGCAAGCATCTGACACGAGAACCTGGGATAGAGAACCTACTTCCAAGCACAGTTATGTGACTTCTGGCAAGAAGCAATCTGATCTCCTTGCTGTTGGAAGGAGGCCCCGGCTTCTCATCATGGATGTTTCTCCATAAAGCTACTCAAAACTGGGCAACTGGATTCTTCTAGAATGAGTAATTCAAGAGAGAAAGAAGGAGACAACTGAGACCAAGAAAATGCACAGAGTGTTCTAGATAAAACAAGAGTCTGTATGTAGGCTCAGCACCTGTGGCTCAATCGGCTAAGGCACCAGCCACGTACACCTAAGGTGGCGGGTTCGAATCCCCAGCCCGGGCCGCCAATGATGGCTGCAACCAAAAAATGGCTGGGCGTTGTGGCGGGCGCCTGTGGTCCCAGCTACTTGGGAGGCGGAGGCAGGAGACTCGCTTGAGCCCAGGTGTTAGAGGTTGCTATGAGCTGTGATGCCATGGCACTCTACCCAGGGAGATAGCTTGAGGCCCCGTCTCAAAAAAAAAAAAAAACTGAAGCCATGCTTGTGCTACAAATAGTGGAGTGTAGTATGTTTGTTGTATGTGACGTTGTGATACAACTTTGTCATCTGCAAGGTTCATGCGCGAGAACCACATCATCAAGTTCCACTAAACAATAAAAAAATTCATAATGTTTTAAGTACGCTTACAAGTTTAGGTTGGGCCACATTTCACAGCCATCCTGGGCTGTATGTGGCCCATGGGCCACAGGTTGGACACCCTTTATCTAAAGTCTATATTGTCATGAAGATGAATGCAGGATGCATTTAATGTAGTCCTGGCATTCAGGAAAAGCTAATTTAATAAAGTAAAGAAAGAATCGAGCAGAGGGAATGAATATAAAAACTCTATGAAAGTATGAAGGACAATGATTTTGAGGATTTGGAAGGTGGCCTAAGTGGCAATCACAGGGATTAAAAAGGAAAAATTAAATGAAAGTGGAGCTGATGAGCTTGGCCAGGAATTGTTCATCAAGTTCTTATTAAGGATGTTGGTTTTCATCCTAATAACAATCGATGTTTTAAGGAAATTATCATATTTATTCTAACCTGGCCAATGTTTTGCAAAGACTTCCAGGCTCACACAACCTAACCATGGCCTACCTTCACCCACCTCTGCTGTGGTAGGATCAATCAACCCCCTGAGAGCTATAGCTCAAAGCCTGGCGCATTCAAGTGCTTCACCTGAGGGACTAAACTAGAATTTATCACAGACATAAAAGAACATCTTGCTCCATAAAGTAGAGGGGAAGAGAGGGCTGGGGAGAGGGGATGGGGGGGGGGACCTCACCCAATGTGCATGATGCAATGGTACATTTCAAAACTATTAAGAAATGAGTATAATTGTGATGGATGTGTTACTTGGTTCAATGTAAACATTTCACATTGTATATCGAAGCGGTACCCTGAACCCCATAAATGCATCAGTGTACAAAGTTATGATTTAATAAAAAATAATTATAAAAGCTTTAAAAAAAAGAAAAAATATATTTATTCTGTACATTTTTAAAACTTATTCAGGCTATCACTTAGAGAATGGAGTAAAAAGAATAAGAGATTTTGTAGCCTTTTAGGTTGGCAACTTTAATCAAAGGAGATGCTGAGAAATGACAGTAGGTTAAACCAGGAAATGGTGGCAGTGAAGATAGGTGGGCTCGAGACATCTAGAGGGTAAATCTAGTAGGAAATGATGGACTACAGGCAGGGAGAAGGGGATGTGGAGGAGATACCCAAATGGGTGGAAGATGAAAAGAAGGAAAACTTAGAAAAGGACAAGGTTGGTTTGCTGTGGTTGGGCATGGGTGGGGAGTTGTGGGGGTAAAATCATGAGAGTTCAAGCATGGACATGCTAAGTTGGAAATTCCCTTACAGCTGCAAAGTCAGGCAGTTATCACATTAATAAATATGAGTCTAGAACTCAGGGACAGAAATAGATGGTCACTATCAATACAGCTATTTAGTAGGTCATTAAATATGAAAGGTTAGATTTCAAATCAAAAGTTTCATTTATTATATCTCAAACAAGAAGCTGTATACTTAATCAAAGTGTGTGTCTAATCTATCGACACAATTTTGCCATCTTAATGGTAGCTTATTTATGCTAGCCATGAAGAAGCCTGCAGAGTGAGTGAAGATGAAATCATAAAGGGGTGTTTTCCACAGTTTGTTGAGAATTGAAGATTTTTTCTTGCCTTCAAGAAGTGGTCCAAACCTGGGAGAAGTGGTAGACAGCTGGTGCAAGGTCTGGTGAAGATGGTAGATGACAGAGAGACTTTCTAAGTCCAGCTTCTGTAGCTTGAGCAGTGTTATTTATGCAACATGTGGTCAAATGTTGTCTTGCAAGAGGATTGGTCTGTTTCTACTGACCAGTCTCAGCTGCGGAATCACAAGCATCACAAACATCCCCATTGTGTTGTACATTTGGTTACCATGGACACCCACTGGTAATTGAATGACCAAGTTTCGTGAAGCTGTAGTAGATAATCAGAGTGCTAGACTACCAAATAGACACCAATGGCTCTTTTTGATGAATGTCCATTTTGGAACTGTGTTTTGGCACTTCATCTTTATCTAGCCATTGTACAGAATGCTTGCAATTGTCAAGATTGCCAAAAAGAATCCAATTTTCATCCCATGTAACAATCTGGTATAATAATGGTTTACCTTTATGTCATGACAGCCAAGAAAGGCAGGTGCAAGATGATTCCAGCTTCTTCACTTTACCAATTTGTTTCAAATGGTCCAATATTATTGGAATAGTAACATCAAACTTTACTGCTAATTTACCAGAAGTTTGAGATGGATTCACTTCCATTGCAGTTTCCAGCTCATCATCATCCTCTTTGGTCTCATGTCATGCCCACATGATTCATTTTAAAGATTAAAATCATCAGAATGGAATTTCTCAAACCATCAATGTGCTGTGAATTCATTAGCCACATCCTTCCAAATACCACATTGATATTTACAGCTATCTGCACTTCACTGATTCCATCATGGATTCATATTTTTAAATAACATGAATTTTTGACTTATCCATAGTTTGATAAAAATGGCTCTAAAAAATTTAAGAAAATTGGACACTTCTTACTTAAAATACAATTTTAGGAAGTGATAAAATTTCTCAGAAATGGAATGTAGGGTGAGAAGAAGTGAGGTATAGACTGAATTTTGAGGACCTCCACTATTTCAATATTTAATAGAAGAAGTTGAACAAGCAGAAGATATGAGAATTTGCTGGCAAAAAATTCAGAGGAAAATCTGGAGAGTGTGGTATCCTTAGCACCCCTGGAAGGGAAGGGTCTCATCCTGCTGAAGGATCTAGTAAAATGGGGTCTAAAGGTATCCCTGGACTCAACAGCAAGGAGGGCCATTTCACTGGGTGATGGAGGCCAAAGCCAGGTATCAGAGGTGAGCATTGCTCTGGCAGCAAAGAGGTGGAAAGAAGCGTGGTATTATCTGTGTTGTGAAACAGATGATGGTCTGTGAACACATCAAGATGTTTTTTGCCCTTTGCCTGTATTGTTTTTCCGTATGGAATATTCACTCCCTCTTGCTTTCTTGATTTATTCCTCCAGCTTTTAAGGTCCGGCTTAGACAGCTACTCTCCTATAAAGCCTTTCTTTGCCTCCTTATTATATGGACTTTATCTTTTCCATAAATGAACTGCAGGCATATAGTATAACATAAAGACTTTACTTACGCAGCTAATAATTAAAACATGTGCTTTAGGATCAGGAAGGCCTGAGCTGAATGCTTCTTTACCATTTTACTAATTCTGTGCCCTCATGAAGTTTACGTTATCCTCTGGTTCTCAGTTTTCTTATTAGTAAAATCGAGGGGGGTAATAATTGTACCTAGCCCATGAAATTTCTGTGAATACTAAAGTATAGAATGCATAACAGTATTCACTAATTGCCTAACATGCATGCCAAGCGATCAGTTGTGTCCACTGCTTTGGGGTGATTGCTCTTAGCAGTTTTCACTGCCTTCATTCCCTTCCTCTTCCCTCCATCTGATATACATCCTCATACCATTTGCTGGATGTTCACATTACTGAAGCAGAATAGCATCATCTGGACTTTCTCTTCCCAGGATTGATCATGTCCAATGGCCAGGTATGGAAGGAGCAAAGAAGGTTCGCCCTGATGGCACTGAGGAACTTTGGCTTAGGGAGGAAGAGCTTAGAAGAACGCATTCAGGAGGAAGCCCACCACCTAGTTGAGGCAATAAAAGAGGAGAATGGTGAGTATCTCTAGGAGGGACGTAGGAGATTGCGCCTGTTCATTCATTAGAAGGATATTTATACAATGCCTAAATGCTTGTTCTGTGCCTAGGACTATGCTAACTGGTGAGGATAGAACAGGCAAAAACCAAGTGATCCTGCTCTGAAGGAGTTCTAGAATTAAATGCATGGAGATGGGCTGTGAACACATTACTGAATTTAAACCCTTATCATTGGTTTGCCTGTGTCATTGACTATTTTCTGTAAGGCAAACCCGTGAAGTGGTGTGGCCAGGTCTCAAAAATGGTTCTGTACTAGGTATGTCCCATGTCCTAGAGAGGAGACTCTCTGTAGGCACTAGAAAGTATCCTACCAGAAGGATCCATCTTGTTCTTCCTCCCACTCCAGGGCAGCCTTTTGACCCTCACTTCAAAATCAACAATGCAGTTTCCAATATCATTTGCTCCATCACCTTTGGGAAGCGATTTGAGTACCAGGATGGTGAGTTTCAGGAGCTGCTCAGGTTACTGGATGAGGCCACATACATGGAG
>CAUYQV010081855.1:0-12918 GCA_963574575.1 Galagoides demidoff
CGTTGTGGCGGGCGCCTGTGGGCCCAGCTACTTGGGAGGCGGAGGCAGGAGACTCGTTTGAGCCCAGGAGTTGGAGGTTGCTATGAGCTGTGATGCCATGGCACTCTACCCAGGGGGATAGCTTGAGGCTCTGTCTCAAAAAAAAAAAAAAAAAAAAGAAAAGAAAAGTTCTCGATTGTATAGATTTATTGCCTCATCCTCATCTACAAATATACTCGTCTTTTTCCACCCAAATCCCCCAACATCTTACACCAGCCCCATCAAAACATAAAGGAACAGACACTTAATAATGAAATAGGATGGGGCAGTGCCTGTAGCTCAAAGGAGTAGGGCGCCGGCCCCATATGCCAGAGGTGGCGTGTTCAAACCCAGCCCTGGCCAAAAACTGCAATAAATAAATAAATAAGTAAATAAGTGAAAGAGGATGGCAATGGTGTGGACCCCAGTGTCTCTAATGCAGGCTCTCACTCACATCTTTTTTCCTTTACCAACTCATGGGAGGTAGTAGCTGTCTCCTTCTCAGACCCAGCATGCAGGGGATATGGCTTCTAGCCAGGTTTTCTTTTTGTCAAACTTTACAATAAAACATGTCCTTTTGGAAGCTTCACGCTGAGATTGAGTCCTGGGGTGACAATCAGGCTAAGTAGGAACATGAGGGAAGGCCCCAGGCAAGACCGAGTGAAGAGAACCATCACATAGAGCAGGCTGGGACCTTCTTATTCATTAAAAACATGTTCTTGCACATAAAGGTAATACATATAGTAAACATCCATGCTATTAACCCTCTAAAGTTATAGCCCAATTTCTTTGTAATGTTCAATTCACACAAAATGTAAAATGAGCATACAACTATAGTACCCATATACAAACAAATAGGATATCTTTGCTGCTTTCAATTCCTAAATGGAAAGGAATAAAATACAATTTTGATATCTCCAATATGTTGGGGTCTTATGACGGGACATGCATTATGCACTGCACACACATACCTGCAATGTGTATGTGTGTATATATACATACATTTTCACATACATGAATCTCAATATTTAAAGGGGATTTTTAACCAAAAGTAGTTGTAAGTAGCTTACAGTTATTCCCAGCTTTGTTAGTGACATATGAACAAGGTCATTCACAGTGTCGGAATTTGTGATAGTTACAGTTACAGACTGTAAAAAAAGAATAAGAAAAACTGCTGTAAATTATAAATTTCAAAGCATAGGGTTGCACAATTATTATCAAATTATTATTCATATTCTAAAGCCAAAGCTTGTTTCTAGGTAATTACAAAGGACATGTAGAACATGAATCCTTTGCTATAATTTGTTTTAATTTCTTTATACAACACAAAGGCAGTAGAAATATTTTCATAAAATGTATTTATCTTAAAAGGAAGGATTTGTTGCACTCAAACTGTAACTGTTTAGATAAGAAAGAAAAAGATTGAGCATTCAGAAAGGGCACAGGGACTGGTCCTCAGCACTGTGACACCAGTCTCATAATGAAAGGGATGGTTTAAAAACAAGAAGTAGCAAAAGGAGAATTCTCCTGAGTTGTGTTTCTCTTTACTTCTTTGCACATCATGCATTGAGTCTAGTAAAATCAGAGTAAGAACTGACAAACAAGGACATTTTTAAAACTACTAGGTAGCTAGGACTTTCTCTGAGTCAGTCTTCACTGTTACCAAGCTTTTCAGTGTCTAAATCTATTGACACAATTAAATACAACCAAAGAACCTAGAAATCAAGACTGAAAATTTTAGTGATTTAAGTTCCCTTCCTAACTCTGCCAGTGAATAGGCTATCTATACTATAATAGGTGTCTGAATATCTCACATGGAGAAACTGTGCCATAAAAATAGGAAAACACTTTGTGGAAAATAACCTAAGAAGATTAATAGGATTCTGAGGTAATAGCTATTAAACCCAATTTCAAAAGACATTATTAAAAAAACCCCAAACAATATGTAACCAAGAACATTTACTCCACTCTTATGGTATCTGATAAATCCACAATGAGGGCTATATTCTCTGAGAAATAACACTTAAATAGGACAAATAAACAGCAGCAGTGAACAGATTTAAATAGGATATTAAAAATGAACTTAAAGGAAATCCTTTTGTAGTTCATTACCTTCCCTTTCATTGTATTTCTCTGTCTTATGAACTAACTGCTTAACATGATAGATGGCCTCTAAGTTTGTACTTGGATTTTTATAAAGAAAGGCATCTTAAATACATTGATTTCAAAGTGTGCTACTTCTAGCCCTAAGGACTGTGAAAAAGAGCCCAACAGTACAGCTCAGGAATGTGAGGGGATCCCTAAGGGCAGGTGTAGAAGAGTCCAACTACTGGGCCTTAGCATGAGATTTCATTAGAAGCAAAGGTTCTACTATTTTAAGTTGTCTGAAAGTCCTTCCACATAATTTAAAAACTCTACCATAAATTCTTTGCATATGAGTGAAATATACTTGTAAACTTACAAAAAAATCACTCTTCAAAGGATAGTGATCATTCTGTAATTTATGTGGTTTTTAAGATAATGGTTTGCCATGGGATAAGTTCAAAGGAAAAATTATAAGAATAATGCTGCTTTTCTTATAGACAAAACATAAATTCCAGTAGAGGGAACTTCTTGAAAATAAATAACTTCAAAAGTAAATCTTTTATCAAGTATTTTTTACAAAATGTAAACATAACTATGTTTTTTCATATCAGCAAAAATGTTACTTGGTACGTGAAGAACCAAGAAAATCTGACCAGTCCTCAGGAGTTGAGGTCAAGTCACAGGAGTTGATATAGATGTTCCAAGTATGAGAGAAAAAGCAGCTACTATATTTATGCTCAATGTGTCAAGGAAAATACATTCATAAGGAGCCAAAATATAGGCAAACTCATCATAGAAATAGAAATTGTTTAAAACCACAAATTTTAGATCTCAAGAATACCTGAAAGAAAACAATTTACTGGAGGTGCTAAATAGCATAATTGAAATGACATATGAAGTGTCAATGAATTGAAAATAAGTCAATAGGGGCAGTATTGGCTCAAAGGAGAGGGCACTGGCCCCATATGCCAGAAGTGGTGGGTTCAAACCGAGCCCCAGCCAAAAACTGCAAAAAAAAAAAAATAAAAATAAAAATAAAAAAATAAATAAATAAATAAATAAATAAATAAATAAATGAATGAAAGAAAATATGTCAATAGGAAGGATCCAGCTGGTTAGAAGGAGGATGAAGAAAAAGAATTAAAGTAAGTTAACAGAGCCTGAGGCACCTGAGGACAATATCAAAAGGTTTAATAACCATATATTTTCACTCATATGCAAAAGCTAAGAGAAATTGGTCCCCTAGAAATGAAAAGGAGGACAAAGATTACTAGAGACTGAGAAGGGTATGAGGTAAGGGTAAGAGATGGAAAGATTTGTTAAAAGACTCAAAATTACAGCTCCATGGTAGTTAGGTGAGTAAGTTCTAGTGTTTATAGTACTCTGATTAGACTGTAGTCAAAAATGACGTATACTTTGAAATAGTTAGAAGGGAGGATGTTAAGTGTTCTCAACGGCCAGTGTTTAATGTGATGGATCTGCTAATCATGGTAATCTGATCAGTATATGTGGTATGTATCAGAACATCACTATGTCACCCATAAATACAATTGTCACTGATTAACAATCATTAATTAAAAATAAAAAATAAAGTTTAAAAGTTTTAATATACTTTTAACTGGAATCCCAGGAGAGAAAGAATGAGGAACAAAAAAAAAAAAAAAGAAAAAAAAGTTTTAACGTTATAATGGTCAAAATTTCCTCGAATTTGGAAAGAGAGAAAAATTTTCAAATTCAAGAAGTTCAGAAGATGCCAAACAGAAAAGATTCAAATAAAGCTAGGATTTGACACACAATACCCCAAATCAAAATTAAACAGATCTTAAAAGCAGTCCAAACAAAATAAAAAAAAATAAAAAACATTAAATAAAGCAAAAATTACATACCAATGATTAATGGTGATTGATCACAGACTGCTCATGACAAAGCACAAGAGATTTAACAAAGTGAAACATTAAATATTGACAAAAAAAATTCTTTATCCAGTGAATGTATCTATCAAGAGTAAAGATGAAGTAAGACATTTTTAGTCAAAACAAGCTAAAGAAATGTGTTAGCACCAGACCAACGATCCAAGAAAAGGTAAGGAAAGCTTCTATAGGATAGACTAAAACAATATCGAAGGGAAAGAGGCATCTTCAGAATGAGTGATGAGCATTACAAATGTTTATTTTATGTAAGTTATACCTAAGTAAAATCAACTTTTGAAAAACTAGATGCAATTTCCCATGAAAAGTTATGAATATAAAGTTCCCTGCAACTGAATCAAAACAGGAGGCAAGGATGAGCTTCGTTACAAGAGAAATCTCTGGTCTCATCACCCATAAGCAGTGCACCAGGTCCTGGGCAATCAGTCAGAAGGTGTGCATGGCTTTGGAATTTAAACATAAGATTTAGAATTTATACATAGGAGAAAAAGTAGAAAATCATTTCATTAATGTAGTTACTTTGTAATCAAAATGAAGGACTTGTTCTTTCCCTATTGGCTAGGAAATGACTTTTAAAAAAATTGTTTGGAATACATTGAGGGTACACTGATTGCATTTGTTGGACAAAGTCCTTCTTATAATTGCGTCCTGACCCCCAACAGGTGTGCCGTACTCCATGATCCCTCCGTCCCTTTCCCTCCTCCCCTTTCCTGCCTTCCTCATTCCCCATGCTCCCACTTAGTATTATATCATCTCCTGCCTTCATTTTAGAATTGAGTACACTGGATTCTTGCTTCTTCATTGTTGCAATGCTTTACTAAGAAGAATGTGTTCCACCTCCATCCAAGTTAATACAAAAGATGTAAAGTTTCCATCTTTTTAAATGGTTGAATAGTATTCCATGGTATACACATAACACAGCTTGTTAATCCATTCCTGGGTTGGTGGGCCTATAGTAATTTTGGCTATTATAAATTGAACTGTGATAAACAGTCTAGTGCAAATGTCCTTATGATAAAAGGATTTTTTTTTTTCTTCTGGGTAGAGGCCTAGAAATGGGATTGCAGGATCAAATTGGAGGTCTAATTTGAGATATTTGAGAATTCTCCGTACTTCCTTCCAAAAAGGCTGTATTTTTGGTCTTTTAGATATATACCTAGTAGAGGAATTGCAGAATCAAATGGCACGTCTACTTTTAGATTCCTGAGTATTCTCCAAACTTCTTTCCAAAAGGAATATATTAGCTTGCACCCCACCAGCAGTGCAGAAGTGTTCCCTTTTCTCCACATCCACACCAACATCTACAGTTTGAGGATTTTGTTATGTGGGCTACTTTTACTAGAGATAGATGATACCTGAAAGTGGTTTTGATTTGCATTTCTCTGATGATTAAGGATGATGAGCATTTTTTCATGCGTCTGTAGGTCATGTGCCTATTTTCTTCAGAGAAGCTTTGCACAGACTGTTCATTGCAGCTCAATTCATAATAGCCAAGTCATGGAAGAAGCCCAAGTGCCCATCGATCCATGAATGGATTAACAAATTGTGGTATATGTATACTATGGAATATTATTCAGCTTTAAAAAAAGATGGAGACTTTACCTCTTTTATGTTTATATGGATGGAGCTGGAACATATCCTACTTAGTAAAGTATCTCAAGAATGGAGGAAAAAGTATCCAATTTACTCAGTACTGTTAGGAAACCAATTTACAATCCCTCACACTTTCATATGAAGATAGATCACCACTATGGCCCAGGATGAAGGAGGGAGGAGGGGGCGATAGGAGGGGGGAAATTTGATGGAGGGAGGGTGAATGGTGGGACCAACCCTATAGTGCATATTGTAAGGGTACATGTAGGATCTATTAAGTATAGAGTATAAATGTCTTAACATAATAATTAAGTAAATGAAGTGAGGGATATATTAACTACTGTGATGTAAGCATTCCAAATTATATATGAAATCAGCACATTGTACACCATAAATGCATTAATGTATGCATGATCTGTTTATGATTTAATAAAAAAAGAGAAAAACCCAAACAAACAAACAAATACAACCAAAAAGGTTGTATTAGTTTGCAGTCCCACCATCAGTATAAAAGTGTTCCCTTCTCTCCACATCCATGTCAGCATCTGCAGCTGTGAGACTTTGTGATGCGGGCCATTGTCACTGGGGTTAGGTGATATGTCAGGGAAGTTTTGATTTGCATTTCTCTGATGATTAGGCATGGTGAGAATTTCTTCTACATGTTTGTTAGCATTTGTCTGTTTTCTTTAGAGTATTTTCTGTTCTGTCTCTTGCCCTGTGATAGATAGCATTGTTGAGTGTTTTCTTATTGATTAATTTGAGTTCTCTATGGATCCTAGTTATCAAGCTTTTGTCTGATTCATAATATGCAAGTATCCTTTCCCATTCTGAAGGTTGTCTGTTTGCTTTGGTTATTGTTTCCTTAGTTGTACAGAAGCTTTTCAGTTTAATTAAGTCCAATTTATTTATTTTTCTAGTTGTTGCAATTGCCACATAAGTCTTCTTCCTAAAATCTTTCCCCAGGCCAATATCTTCCAGTGTTTACCCCACACTTTTGGATATATACTATTAGGGGAATTGCAGGATCAAATGGCAGGTCTACTTTTACTTATTTATTTATTTATTTATTTATTTATTTATTTATGGAAGAACCTTTACATCTTTAATATTATAACATATTTAATAATGGTTCCTTTATTGCTTCTGGTATCAAGATTATTGAGAAGTCAAAAGAAGTTATGCTGATTTTATGTTCAAAAATTATTTTCCAAATACTGAATGACTATAATTTAAGATAACACCTGAAGAAAGCAAAACTTTTATAATGACTTTCAATATACAGCTTTACTTTAATTCAGTCTGATGCCATTACATTTTTATTTTGCATTGGTCCTGAAAGTGTAAAAAGAATTAATTGTATTTCTATGTATAGCATAGAACTGCCTGCATAAATCCACTTCAACCTTCATCAAATGGTCACATTAGTGTTTGAGCTTGCAAACTTATGAACACTTGATCTTAGCCAAAAGGCCAAGAAGTGATAAACTTATGAACTTAGAATGAAATGTAACTTTAATACAAATAGAAAGTCTGACTATGTACAAAAGAAGGTAAAGTTTTCAATTGTCATATTATCAGAAACATCCTAAAGAAAGCTAAATTTATAACATACTTCTATTCCTATGTGCATTTGAAGTATGTACAGTAAAACACCAACACAGCTTTCATGTGTCAATACGGGGAAGTGACTCTTAAAGTATCCAACAAAGCAATCTCGATAAAGCCCAAAATTAGGCTAACCACGACTGGAAACAGTTGCCAATTCTCAAAGAAAAATTTCATAAGTTTGAAAATGTCAAATTCACTGAAAAACTAGTTGGGTTCTTTCATTAAATTTGGTTATAGCAAAACATCAACTATTTACTCTTCTTGCAAGAAAAATAAAATTGGCAGCTCCATTTTTACCTGATTATTACTTACATAGGAAAACTTCTACGGGTGTTTGAAACACTGTGACAAAACATTTCAAACCTATGACCTAAAAATGGAGCAAGGGATACTGTCCCTCTGCACATTTCCCCACCAAATACAAGGAAATTTCCCATTAAATATCAGCTGTGTGTGGTAAGAGGGGAAAAACAGGTTAGGTGTCCCAGTCTGTTGACAAGGACAAAAAGGCTCTGAATAGGTCACCATCTTCAATTCTGGATAAATTTCATATTCAAGAATTCTCAAGCACCTAAAATGGTGGTCTTTTCACTTACCCATCTGAAGAAGTCAAGTACAAGCATGCAATTAAATTCACAGGCACAAAGAATCCATGTTAAAAATAGTTAAGGCAGCTGTAATGCAACACCAACAATTTGAATGGCCCCGACACACTCAAAATATTATCTTAATTATTCAACAAAATCCTGAACAAACTCTTGCTAGTCTTGGTACACTGTTAAAACACTAAAGTAACATGTTTTTCCATGGTTTTAGCTTAGCTCAAAGTTTACACTATCAAGTAAGAAAAAAAATTAAAGTATTTCCCCTTTTTAAATTTACACAGACATTTAATTAGCTTTATTTACAGAGCAGGGATTTTTCTTTTCAGTCTTCAGTGGTGGCTAGATAATATCGTTAGGCAAGAATACCAGTTTAAAAGAAATTTATGCAAATTTTAAAAATAACAGATGTCAGTGCTCCTCAAGAAGAGGCAAGCTTGACTATATCAGCAGCTCTCTTTTTATGTCTCAGTTACTTAGAAGCAATTTTGTTGCAGTCTCTACATCCCATGATTTTGAAGATAAGGCCACTATTACTGCATTCCTGTCAAAGCCCGTAGCACATAGGTTTTCTGGGTTTGGGGACTAGAAACTGGTGCTCCAGCATACACTTGTGCCCAAAGTTGAGCTGTCTGTTTGAACATTTTGGGATTTTGTTTGTACTGATTTGATACTACTGCATCTTGTGGATCATCTGATTCTGCAGCTGCCAATAGTACTTGCAATGACAATGACATCGTGGGGAGAATCATTGCTGCCGCCCATTGATCTTTGAGGATATCCAAACACATAGCCCCTGTGATGGAACTAATATTAGGATGCCATATTTTAGATGAACCGGACCTTAGGAGGATTAAATGGAAATGTTTCAGGTACTTTTATCTCTAGTTGCTATCTTCCTCCTTCATATGGAGTGTCTGGAGGTCCTGCTATTTCTCCTCTTAATTCTGTAAAATTCTCACCTACAAGATCTACTTTAATTTGATGCTTGTTTGTCTCCTCTCTCTTCAGCACCTCCGTGAACTCCCTCTTGATTCGCTGTACTGCCACCTTGGCCATGTCGCAGGCCCCAGCACAGCAACAGATTTGTACTCGCCTCCTCTGTCACCGCTATGACCACCACCCCCGCCACCACCACTTCTTCCTCCGCCACCTCCTCCCTTGGTGATTCAGACCCAAGCACAGGAACACTACCACTGCCACTCAGGCCGCCGGGTTCTCCTCAGTGTCACATGTCTACTTTTAGATCCCTGAGTGTTCTCCAAACTTCTTTCCAAAAGGAATGTATTGGCTTGCGTTCCCACCAGCAGTGTACAAGTGTTTCCTTTTCTCCACATCCACACCAACATCAGTAGTCTTGGGGGTTTGTTACGTGGGCTACTCTTAAAAGAATTAAATGATATCTGAAAGTGGTTTTGATTTGCATTTCTCTGATGATTAAAGATGATGAGCATTGTTTCATGTGTCTCTAGGCCATGCACCTGTCTTCTGCAGAGAAACTTCTGTTCAAGTCTCTTGCCCACAATGAAATGGGATCACTCATTCTTTTCTTATTAGCTTGAGTTCTCTGTTGATTCTACTTATTAAACCTCAGAAGCATAACCTGCAAATATCTTCTCCCATTCTGAGTGCTGTCTGCTTGCTTTAAGTACTGTGTTCTTTTTTTTTTTTTTTTGAGACAGAGTCTCAAGCCATCCCCCTGGGTAGAGTGCCGTGACATCACAGCTCATAGCAACCTCCAGCTCCTGGGCTCAAGTGAGTGTTCTGCCTCAGCCTCCCAAGTAGCTGGGACACAGGCGCCCGCCACAACGCCCGGCTATTTTTTTTTTGGTTGCAGCCATCGTTGTTGTTTGGCAGGCCTGGGCTGGATTCGAACCCACCACCTTAGGTGTATATGGCTGGTGCCTTAGCCACTTGAGCCACAGGTGCCTAGCCAAGTACTGTGTTCTTGGCTGTGCAGAAGATCTTTAGTTTGGAAGATCACAGTAGTAATATATTTTTGGTGTTGTTTCAATTGCCCTGGGGGTCCTCCCCATAAACTTTTCTTCTAGGCCAATTTCATCAGGTGTTTTCCCTGCACTCTCTCCAAGTATCTTTATAGTTTCATGTCTGAAGTTCAAATCTTTTATCCAGTGAGAATCAATTTTTACTAGTGGTGAAAGGTGTGGGTCCAGTTTCAGTCTTCTACAAGTCACCAGCCAACTCACCCAGCACCATTTATAAATAGAGAATATTTCCCACAATTTATGTTTCTGATAGGCTTATCAAAGATCAAATGACAATAAGTGTCGGGGCAGATGTATGGAACAGAATTGAGGTTCTGTTCCATACATCTACCTCTCTATTTTTGCGTCAATACCATGCTGTTTTGATCACTATAGATTTATAGTTTAGCCTAAAGTCTCATAACATGATACCTCCTGATTTGCTTTTATTTCTGAGCCATGTCTTGGATATTCAAAGGTTTTTTTTCTGATTCAATATAAAGTGAAGTACAATGTTTTAAGCTCTTTAAAGTATGACAGTGGTGCTTTAATAGGGATTGCATTGCATTTGAATATTGCTTTCAAGAAAATGGAAAGAGAGGAAGTCAACAACTTAACGGGACATCTCAAGCAACTGGAAAAGGAAGAACATTCCAATCCCAAACTCAGCAGAAGAAAAGAAATAACCAAAATCAGAGCAGAATTAAATGATATTGAAAACAAAAGAACCATTCAGAAGATCAACAAATGAAAAAATTATTTTTTGAAAAGATTAAAAATATTGACAAACCTTTGGCTAACCTAACAAGAAACAGAAAAGTAAAATACCTAATGTCATCAATCAGAAATGATAAAGGTGAAATAACAATAGACACCTTAGACATTCAAAAAATACTTCTTGAATACTATAAAAACTCTATTCCCAGAAATATTAAAATCTGTAGGAAATAGTCAAATACCTGGAGGCATGTCACCTTCCTAGAATAAGCCAGAAATAATTGGAAATGTTGAATAGACCTATATCAAGTTCTGAAATAGCATCAACAATATGAAATCTCCCTAAAAAGCAAAGCCCAGAACTGGATGGCTTCACATCAGAATTCTACTAAATCTTTAAAGAGGAACTAGTACCTACACTACTTAACCTTACCCATAAGATAGAAAAAGATGGAATACTACCCAACACATTCTATGAAGCAAACATCACTTTGATCCCCAAACCAGGAAAAGACCCAACAAAGAAAGAAAATTACAGACCAATATCACTAATGAATATTGATGCAAAAATATTCAACAAGATCCTAACAAACAGAATCCAGCAACACATCAAACAAATTATACATCACGACCAAGTGGGTTTTATCCCAGGATCTCAAGGCTGGTTCAACATACATAAATCTATAAACGTAATTCATCACATAAATAAATTAAAAAACAAAGACCATATGATTCTCTCAATTGATGCAGAAAAAGCTTTTGATAATATCCAGCATCCTTTCATGATCAGAACACTTAAGAAAATTGACATAGAAGGGATATTCCTCAAATTGATAGAGGCCATCTACAGCAAACCCACAGCCAATATCATACTGAATGGAGTTAAATTGAAATCGTTTCCACTCAGATCAGGAACCAGGCAAGGTTGCCAAGTTTTAGCCATAACAATTAGGGAAGAACAGGCAATCAAGGGTATCCATATAGGATCAGAAGAGATTAAACTTTCACTCTTCGCAGATGACATGATTATATACCTGGAAAATACCAGAGATTCTACTACAAAACTCTTAGAAGTGATCAAGGAATACAGCAGTGTCTCAGGTTACAAAATCAACACTCAGCCTTTATATATACCAATAACAGTCAAGCTGAAAAAATAGTTAAGAACTCTATTCTGTTTACAGTAGTGCCAAAGAAGATGAAATATCTGGGAGTATACCTAACAAAGGATGTGAAAGACCTTTATAAAGAGAACTATGAAACTCTAAGAAAAGAAATAGCTGAAAATGTTAACAAATGGAAAAACATACCATGCTCATGGCTGGGAAGAAATAACATTGTTAAAATGTCCATATTACCCAGAGCAATATATAATTTTAATGCAATCCCCATTAAAGCTCCACTGTAATATTTTAAAGATCTTGAAAAAATAATACTTCTTTTATATGGAATTGGAAAAAACCTTGAATAGCCAAGACATTACTCAGAAATAAAAAAAAAAAAGCAGGAGGAATCACGCTACCAGACTTCAGACTATACTATAAATCCATAGTGATCAAAACAGCATGGTACTGGCACAAAAACAGAGAGGTAGATGTATGGAACAGAATACAGAACCAAGAGATGAACTCAGCTACTTACCATTATATGATATTTGACAAGCCAATTAAAAACATTGAGTGGGGAAAAGATTCCCTATTTAACAAATGGTGCTGGATGAACTGGCTGGCGACCTGCAGAAGACTGAAACTGGATCCACATCTTTCACCACTAAGATTGACTCTCACTGGATTAAAGATTTAAACTTAAGACATGAAACTATGAAAATACTAGTAGAGAGTGTAGGGAAAACACTTGAAGAAATTGGCCTGGGTGAAAATTTTATGAAGAGGATCCCCCGGCAATTGAAGCAACATCAAAAATACACTACTGGGACATTATCAAATTAAAAAGCTTCTGTACAGCCAAAAGCACAGTAAGTAAAGCAAGCAGACAGCCCTCAGAATGGAAGAAGATATTTGTTGGTTATGCCTCTGACAAAAGTTTAATAACCAGAATCCACAGAGAACTCAAATATATTAGCAAGCAGAGAACAAGTCATCTCCTGTCAGGGTGGGCAAGGGACTTGAAGAGAAACTTCTCTGGGCTCGGCGTCTGTGGCTCAATAAGCTAAGGCGCCAGCCACATACACCTAAGGTGGTGGGTTTGAATCCCCAGCCTGGGCCTGCCAAACAACAATGATGCAACCAAAAAATGGCCCGGCGTTGTGGTGGGCGCCTGTGGTCCCAGCTACTTGGGAGGCGGAGGCAGGAGACTCGCTTGAGCCCAGGAGTTGGAGGTTGCTATGAGCTGTGATGCCATGGCACTCTACCCAGGGGGATA
>CAUYQV010081858.1:0-20705 GCA_963574575.1 Galagoides demidoff
ATATATGGAATAAATCCTATGTGGCTATAGTGTATAATTTTTATGTATTATTGTATTCAGTTTGCTAGCATTTTGTTTATAATTATTTCATCTATGTTCATAAAAGTTGTAGGTCTGTAGTTCACCTTGTAATTTATGTACTTGGGTTTGTTATATAAGGTTATTATTGCTTTCCTGTAATGAATTTGGAGGGATGCTCTTTGCTTTTGTTTTCTGGAAGATATTGTGATATTTTGCAGAATTGGTATCATCTCTCTCTTAAATATTAGGTAGAATTCACCAGTAAAACCATGCAAGTCTGATAATTTCTTTTTTAGAAAGCTATTAATTATTGATTTATTTATTTAATAGATATAGTGCTATTCATTTTATTTTTTCCTGCTTGTGTGAGCTATGATTGATTTTTGTCTTTCGAGGGATTGATTCATTTCCTCTAAGTTGTCCAATAGTGGGCGTGGGGTTTTAGAAAATACCCCTTTATTATCATTTTGATGCTCAAATATTCAGTAATCATAACTCTTCTTTCGTTTATTATACTGGTAAAATGTACTCCTCTTTTCTTTCATCCCCCATTAATCTGGTTGGAGGTTTATGTATATATAAACATTGTGTTTATAATGTATATTCTATATGTGTGTGTATATGTATTTATGTATATAAAATGTTTCCCTCTAAGAACTGCTTTTGCTTCATCCCATAATTTCTGATAAGTTGCATTTTCACGTTCTTTAGTAAAAAAAAAAAATATTTTTTAATTCTTTTGAGACTTCTTCTTTGACTCATATATTACTCACGATATTAATTTCCAAATATTTGCATATTTCCCAGTAAAGTATTTTTTTCTTTTCTTTTCTTTCTTTCTTTTTTTTTTTTTTCCCTTGAAACAGAGTTTCTCTATGTTGCCCTCAGTAGAATGCCATGGTGTCATTCTACAGCTCACAGCAACCTCAAACTCCTGGGCTTAAGCAATTCTCTTGCCTCAGCCTCCCAAGTAGCTGGAACTACAGGCACCTGCCACAATGCCTGGCTATTTTTTTGTTGTTGTTGCCTCAGCCTCCCAAGTAGCTAGGACTACAGGCACCTGCCACAATGCCTGGCTATTTTTTTGTTGTTGTTGTCATTGTTGTTTTTGGCAGGCCTAGGCCAGGTTCAAACCCACCAGCTGTGGTGTATGTGGCTGGTTCCCTAACCACTGAGATACGGGCACCAGGCCTCCAGCTATGTTCCTATTAACTTTTAGTTTATTTCCATTATGGTCTGAGTGCCTAGTTTATTTTATTGATACTCTTTTAAATTTTTTAAAATATATTTTATGCCACTAAATGTGGTTGATCTTATTGAATGCTCCATGTAGGCTTAATAAAACAATGTATTCTGATATTAGTTGGAGTATTTTAATAAACATCACTTATATTAAGTTGATTTAATAGTTATCTCTCAGTATCTCCTCTATATTTTTGCTTTCTTGATCTGTCAATTATTGAGGGAGGGATATTAACCTCTTTAAATGTAATAGTGCATTTTTAGGTTTTACCAATTTTATTAATTTTGTCTTACTTATTTTGATGTCATATTATTAGGTACATGCATGTTTTGAATTATTGTATTTTCTTAGAGAATTGAGCCCTCTTTCATTAAGTAATGCCTCTATTTATTTTCAGTAATTTTCTTTTCTTTTTAGACAGAGCCTCATTCTGTGTCACCCTAGGTAGAGTGGCAGTGGCATCATAGCTCGCAGTAACCTCAAATTCTTGGGCTCAAGCAATCCTCCTACCTCAGCTTCCAACATAGCTGTGACTATAGGCACCCACCATAAATACCTAGCTAGACTTTTTCTATTTTTAGTAGAGATGGGATCTTGCTCTTGCTTAGGTTGGCCTCAAATTCCTCAACTTGAGTATTCCTCCCACCTCAGCCTCCAGAGTACTAGGATTACATGAATTAGCCACCATGCCTAGCTGATATTTTTCCATATTCTGAAGTCTACTTTGAAATTAATCTATATGCTCAACTTTCTTTTGATTCATGTTGACATGGTATATTTTTCTCTAATTCTTTATATTTAGCCTATATGTATCTTTTTATACATATGGTAGGTTTTTCATAGACAATATATAGTTGGGTCTTTTTTAATGCAGTTCATATTTTTGTTTTTTAATTGATATACACAGACTATTACACTTAACGTGATCAATATGGTTGGATGAGACCATACCCTGTTTGTAACTATTTTCTATTTGTTGCATTTGCCCTTTGATTCTTCTGTCCCACCTTTTCTACTCCTAGAATTTCATACAATTTAATTTTTCTATTCTCTACTCTTATAAATTAAGCCTTAAAAATCATTAAAAATGGTTTAAGTGCTTCCCTAGAATTTCTAATATACATATTTAAGAAATCTAAGTCCATTTACAAATAACACTATGTTGCTTCTAATGTTATAGAGTTTCATGTGTCTTAAAACAGAATATTCCCAATTTTCCCTTTTTTCCATAATTCTATAATTTTTTTTGGATGCTTTATTCTTCTAACCCCTATTTTCTATTTCCTCTGCTTTGCTTTAAAGAAGGCCTAGGCTTCTAATATTGAAGTGATAAATATTTAGTAATGCAAATGGATACTTTAAATTCATAGCAAAAGATGAATAACTCAAGGAAGGGTATGTATATTATTTAAGCTTGATCAGGAAACCACAAACATTTAGTGAACTGAAGAGGCTGTCAGGATTCTTACCTATCTTCCCCATGTTCCTTACTGAATGGACTTTGCCTGTGGTCAGACAGTGAAGAACCTACCTCAGCCTCCATAGCAAATCATACATTGAAGTTCCCAACTGATACTACAGACTTTCAAACAGGTGGAAGTTTGTGGTGTACTTGCCTTTTTTCAAATGCCCAGTATTTTTATCAAAATACTCTATTTGGCATAAAATAGAGACCTGGTCTAACACATCACAGTGAAAACTATTGTCTTTCTAGGCATCTGGCTTATCTCCACTCACTCTTATTTTTGAAATTAACTTTTCCTGACAGCAAGGAAGAACCATTTACTTTCTCTTACGTTCCTACAACTTGGTCTCCTCTCCTCCCTTTTTCTTTCCTCTTCCTTCTCATCACTCTCCACTTTCTCCTAAATAAGTTTGAGAAATGTAAACATAAGAGGAATTATGCTGCAAGCTTGTTCTTCATAAAAGAACAGCTTTTAATTAAATCAGAAAAAAAATACTGCCACAGGCAACACTTAAACTGACAAGGAATGTGTTCTGTTAATCTTTGCAGAGAGGCACTGTACACTGCACTTAATTTAATTAGGTAGAGGAAAGGCCTGTTCAGTCCTAGGGGGTTTACCAATGTCCTTTTAAATTGAGGACACAGCATTTATATAAAGTCATTTTAATATCAGGCAATACGTTTCTAAACAGTAATTTTAAAATATTACTTGCTATTATTAAATGATACCTTGTTGCAACTTCTTACTTGAAGAGACAACTTTAATTTCACGGAGAAATTTCATCGACCAACAGGCCTTTTTCTCCTCTCCAGTAATTTATTGACTTTGAAAGTGTTAAATAATTAGAACTAAGTTCGCTGGAAAACAACTGCACTAGGGAAATGCATGTCAAACCTATATTACAATGGATAATGTATTTGGATTATGTTTCACTTCTGGGCCATGGTGGTGAGTGATAACAAATAACTTTTATATTAAAAATTATATTACAGTTGAGAACTGGGTTATATTGCGAGTTCGCACACAGCAGCAAAGATACATTACAGGAAAACTTTAGGATGTTTTAGTCACTTTTTAAATTTCAAATCTTTCTCTCCAATGCTTCGGAATATTCGTTGACTATTTCTCCCCCTTTCTACCAACCACCCCCCAGAAGCTGGACAGGTTATTTGGTTATCGATCTGTCATATTCATAAATTATAATAGGAAATTATCTAGGAATCATATTGAGTAGCCAAATATAAGCAAATAAGGCTCAATGAGTAAGTTGGATACCAAGAAACGTTTCATTTTATGCAGTGTTTTGTTTGTTTCTTTGTTTGTTTTACCCAGAATCTCAGAGAATAATATTGTAGGGCTCCCTGAGAGCACTATATATCAAAATAAAGATATTTTTGAATTCCTTTCATTCTATTCCTTTATCTATTCATGGAAGAAGTTGAGCACCCAGTTGAGGGTAGACATGAGCCTAGGTAAAAGTGTTAACCCATTGAACAAGTCAAACTCAGTCTCTGACAGCATAAAGCTTAGAATCTAGTAGTTGGGGTTTTTTGTTTTTATTGTTTCCATGTGTACTTTCAGAATCACAGGGCATTGGAGCAGTTTTTGAGCAATAAAGAACTACTGACAAGGTATTAATTCAAGGTATGCTTATCCCTTTTTTGGTTATCTGTCAGTACAACAAAACATATTTTCTTTTTTCTTATTTATTTATTTATTTATTGCATTTTTTTTGGCTGGGGCTGGGTTTGAAGCTACCACCTGTGGCATATGGGTCCGGCGCCCTACTCCTTTGAGCCTCAGGCACTGCCCAACAAAACATATTTTCATTATGAGCCTGAAATGCTGAAGATATTAATCCCCAACATGTGGTGCAAATCCATTTTCAACAACAGCTAGTAAACAACTAATTTTTAATTCTGTTATAGGAACCCAAGCTGACCTCAAATTTAAAATTACTCTTTGGGGATTTATTAAGAAGTCCATTTTCAGGGAGAATGTTTCTTGGCATTCATTTGCATGGAGACTTATATGACTGGTCTAAATTCGCCCCGCTATGTATATAAAGAGAATTCATTAAGTGCTTAACACAGAGTGGAAATCTCAACAAATGCCAGGTACCCTAATTACTTGGGAGACACTAAATCAGGGTTAGGAACACAGGCTTTGCTACCATGTAGATTTGGATATGAGTCCTAGTTCTATCTTTTATTAGCTGAATTATCTTAGACTTCTCAACCTCAGATTCTTTGTCTTTAAAATGATAATAATCATAGAGTATTATTGAAAGGAGTAAATCTTAAAATATACTCAAAACACACATTACTACCCGTGTGTGTCTGTGTGTGTGTATGGAGAGAGAGAGAAAAGTAAGTGCTGGATATTGTATTTGTTAGCAGCAAACAAGTCTTCAAAATTGGTTTGCATTCCATGATGTTTTAGATGAAATACTTTTGCTAGTTAATAAAACACCTGACTTAATAGATTTAAAAAATATAGATGTATCATCTCAGGTATGATCTGTCTAAAAGCAATTGCAAAAATTGTTATTACAGACATAACAGCATCCTTAATGACCCAGATTTTCCTCACACGTTTGCTCTGCTACACACAACACTGACTTTGTCTTCAGACAGCTGCCCCACAATCATGAGATGGCTGCCACAGCTCCGCTGTCATATTCCCACCTACACGATCTAATAGTTTAAGGTGGGAAAGAGATCAAGGGACTGTAGAAGATCTGAGGTTCAACAGCGCTTTCAGGGGAGCAAATTACTGGCATGTTTCATGGATGCCAAAAGAAAACATGAGACCCCCCGAGTGAGCTGGAGATGAACAGTTTACTCATAACAAAAGCAATGACCACGGTATCATCATTTTTTGCTCTATTTTCCAAAGCCAAAATTCCCACAGGGAACTTAGCAAGGCCCTAGTGATCCCTGCATGCTTGACAAATTGTTTTACAGGAGAGGAATCCAGATATTAAGGTATCATAATCTTTTTTAACGGGCTTTAAACAATTTGCTTGACTTCTGTGCTGGAGGGAGATACTATCTTTGTTATTCTAGGCAGTAAACAAACTTGCCCTTTGCTCCCAAACTATCTCTATCTTTGAAAGCTGTTCACTATACAAACTCCTTAATAGATAGCCTAGAACGAGAGGGCAGTGAGGACAGAATCACCAACCCCTCTATAGAGGGGATATCTCATCCTCATGCCTCTTGTTAAAAGTAACAATATTTTCCTCGAATGTCACCTCAAAGTCTCTGTTACACTCAGTACAACTGCATCTCATTTGTATTCTTAGTCCCAACACTAGAAAGTAAAACTGGAATGCCATAATAAATGCCATGCTTTTATTAATCAAAATTGAACTCCTAGGAGTAAGAAGGGGCCCAGCCTCCCCTATAGCACATGGCTTCCCTATATCTGAAAAAATATACTGGGATTTTCTTAATGAGAGAAAATAAAGAATTATTATAAGTATGTGTACATATGCATATATATGTATGTGTACATATGCATATAAATATATACATACATACATAGATACACACACAATAGTTATGGAAGACCTTGTTGGCTGGTTACTTGCCTAATAATATATGTATACACACATCACACACACATACATTTATATCAATCAGGACAAAATGCTGCCAACCAAAATAAAAATAAACTTCCTCATATATAAGTATAGCTGCTTTGTGGCATTTGCAACAGGCAGAAAGATGATTTTACTTTGGGGTCTTGAGAAATGTGTATAAGAGAGAGAGAGAAAGAAAGGGAGAGACAGGGAGGGAGGACTTTTAACAGTGAAGATCTACAGGTAATGGTATTTTTTGTACTGTTTCATGTTCATCCTCTCCTTTTCCAACTGAATATTTATTATAGGACCTGAATCCTAGTAGGAGAATGTTGTTATAAAATTAATCAGCATGTACTTTTTTAGCTTTATAATAAAGGAAATTTCTGTTTGGGTACTCCCTAAGAAAGGCCTTAGAGTATTAATCATGTTGCCACCTTTTTTAAATTTTTTTGCTTCATTAATAATTTTCCAGAAGTATTTGTTACTAGTAAAGATCTGAGGAAGCAATGTCTAATGCAGCTTCCCTGGGTCATATACCTTCATCATCCATGTGGTGTTTTTATCTGTCTGTCATGTGTTTTGTGGCACAAGGAAAGCACCTTAGATCAGCCCACGTCTTACTCGGTTACCAATAAGGAAACTACCCAGGGAGCCCTGAAACTCCATTTATAAGTAATAAATTTGTGTTATCTGCATAAAAGATACTTTTTAGGTGGAATGTTTCTGCTATTGAAGAAAGTGTTGACTATATTATCTTGGCTATTTGATATGCAAAAAAAAAAAAAAAAGGCTTGTTCACATGAAAGAATCAGCTAGAAGCTACCCTCTGGCCTAGACAATTATGCTATTGAAAAGTTGGGCAAATTTTATATTATACATGCTAAGTTAATAGGCCCTTTTTGTATTCTTCTTGCCCTGTGAACTTACCAAGAAACCATGATCAAGAAACCATTCTCATCTGGGGAATGCTACTCCTAGATTGTGGAGATCCTTCAAAATGATTCAAACTTTATTTCAACCTCAAATTCCTGCTAGGAAAATCATAGGCCTGTGATTTACTTTACTCATACTTCTTCTTACGATGCACATAACCATGCATTCCATAAACATATAATTAGCATTCATTGTGTCTAGTGGATGCAAGAATGAATGTGATTGAGTTTCTGACCTCAAGGGCATTCACGCAGAAAACTGGAATTAAATGTGGTACTTCCTACAATGAAAGTATACCCAGAGTGCAGGAAGGGGATTTAACTGCTCGATGGTCAAGAAGCATTCCAAAAATGCACTTCCACCCTGTAAGCCTAAATCCGTAAGGTAGAAAGAAAAAGATAAATTTTCTAATATGTATATAGAACACCATGAACAAAACAGTGGAGGCTTCAAAATGCGTGGTAGAGGCTTTGTCACTTAGAGACGGCTATGGTGGTGCCCCAAGAAATTTAGACATAGAGGAAACAAATTTTTCCTTCAATAGGTCCACTATAAAACCAAAACTTAAAATACCACATATAGGCAAAGTATACAAGGAAAACTGGATTACTTCATAGAGAGAAAGTCTTAAGTTTACTTGAAATGATCAATACATAAAGAAAGTGAGGGGATTTAGGCTGCCCTAGGACAAAGGCAAAGTGGAGGATAAAATTTTCACAGGCACAGTACTTCTTAGTTGAGTGGACTTTAAGAATTCGAGTCCCTTTGAAAAGTTGTGGCTGAATCAATGTAATGCCATTTGGTGCTTAATTCTCTTCATCTCCCGTGTTATTCCTAACAAACAATCTGTTGGCCCTTATTTGGCTTCACACATAGATTTGCTCTTAAAATGATAAAGTATGCTATCTTGTTAACCTCACGTTTTCTTTCCATTCATGAATCAATACATGAGTAGATCACATCACGTATTAAGATACTACCTTCTACATAAAGACAGGGTGCTGATCAATCATGTCAGGTGTGGTTCTCTTGTCTTTGTACTGAATGTGTTACTCATGTACAAATATCACATTTTTTATAAAAATAGTTTAATTATAATAAAGCAACACAGTCTTTATTCCATCCTGTCACAAATTTCCCATTTCTTCTCACTTAATAGGAAGGGCTATTAATGTTTTGTATATGGTTTGACCATACTAATAGTTGATATATGGTCATGTGTCCCTTGACAATGGGAGGGTATGTTCTGAGAAACCTGCTTCTAGGTGATTTCATTACTGTGCAAACATTATACAGTGTATGGAGTGTACTTGCCCAAATGTAGGCAGCACAGGCTGCTACATTTCTAGGGGATGCATTATACTCTATTGCTCCTAGGCCACAAAACTGTACAGCATGTTACTGAACCCAATACTGTCAGCAATTGCAACAAAATGGTATCTGTGAATCTAAACATATTTAAACATAGAAAAGGTACAGTAAAAATATGGCATCATAATTGGATAGGACCACTGTTAGATATATGGTCCTCCATTGACCGAAATACTTTTATACATGGCATCACTATAAATGCACATAATTTATATGTAATATATACTTTTGCATAAAATTCTTGCATATGTATCTAACATCCAAAAATAGTTACATATTATATAGACTACATTTTATATAAATAAAATCATATGTGAAATGATATTGGTTTATAAAGAAATGATATTGGAATATAAAGAAAGCATATGCAAACAATATCAGAGAATGGAAGAAAAGAAATGACTTAGAAAAGAAACATCATAAGACAAAGTAGTATTAAGAGCTCATTTAAGGTATGAAATTATAAATATAAAATGCCCCCACTATTCAGTTTTTGAAGTTTTTCAGCTATGATTTACTGTGATCAGCTACCGGCAAAGGCAGCTGTGTGTGCACGTATGCTCACACACACACAGATTCACACACAGACACAGATGCACAGAGCATGGATACATCTAAGTTAGAAGTTTTCAAATTGAATTCCTAAGAGGTAGTCATGGTCAAGGGTAATTGAAGAAGTTTTTCAATAAATACTCATGATGAACCATGGAATCTAGTTCAGCCAGAGAGGAGTGAGATGACAGGAGGAGACTTCATGCAACTACAAAAAGTGGATGGGAGGCAGGAGGGTCAGTGAAGTGGACACCTCTGAATGAACCATGGCAATGGAAGGAATTTAAAAAGCGAGCCCTAAGGATAAGATATCACTGTTGGTCCTGGCTGTTTACATGTGAGAAATCAAAAATGGTGTAATTTAGGTAAATGACAAGGTCCAGGATAAGAATATAGGCAGAATTACATATTGAATGCAACCAAAAATGCAACAAGATTGATAATGCAGAAATGTAATGCCTGGATGTATTTTTTTTTAACTTCATAGAAAAAAATCAAGTTCTATGCTTAAAAGGCTGAGAAACAGAATTTTTACCACAGTAAATTGTATACATAGTAAAACGTATTCTTAGACTTCATTCCAAATACACTATTTTCATCATCTGAGAGATTCTTGCTGTGCCTGTTATATGTTATAAATTGCTGGATACATGATGATTGCACACTAATCAATGACTCACTCCGCTTACAATGTCACCTGACAGTACTAGGTTAGAGGTTAAGCTTCTGCTCCTCCAGAAGCATTCTAGCAGTGGGTTTTCAAATAGCAAGTGATTATATGCTTTATAATGTCTGGTTTTACAGTAGGAACATAGAAGTTTCTGTGATTTTTTTTCTCTTGTCTAGACTTGCCAGAGGTTCCAAACAGTGTGTCTTCCATGGATACCTACAGCACCATTAGAATTGTAGGGTTATGTGACCCAAATAGTGCAAAACCCTCTCCTATTTGAAATAAAAATCAAAATACTCAGTCTTCACTTACTAAGTTGTCCAGAGCAGTATTGTGAGTGTGGTACATGGCCAAAAGCAAATGGATTATTTAACTAGCAACTACTCCCTTTGTATCCTTGTAAGCCTTTGAGAATGATACTAATCTCTGAAATTCTAAAGTGCATGTCTTATTGCCTCTGATTTACTATTTGGGCCCATAGAGGTACTTTCAAGAACTTCCACATGGTTCTTCTATCAAATAGAATTGTTATATAGATCAGAAACACATTTAGGGGGTTTGCCATCTGCTATGAAAGGCCATCGTAATTATGCATTCAGGAATAAGAGAAACAAACTTGTGCCAGGCTCAGGTATGACTCAACCTCCATATGCAGCCATTCAAAAACAGAATAGCGGTGTTTAGGGACTGAAGCCATCGATGTTAACTTGGGTGCTGTATACGACTTGGAGTATCTGGGTACTACTGTTGTGAATGGTTATGTGTCTCTTTGGGAACTGACTAAACTGGGGAATATTTAGTGTAAATTCCTGCAGTAGTGTTGCAGAAGAGGTCCCAGGTTCCTGTTGATTGATGGGCTCTGAGTTTGATAAATGGCTCAGATCTAGAAAGCAGTGCAGCAGTAAACCCAGCCTTTGCTATGCTGAGACCTAGTTCTAGCTATTGAGGCAATAAAGAATGGTAGATGGCTCCTGAGAAGGAAAGCATCATCCGGTGGGACATCTGATTCAACTGAAGCCTTCACATGACTGCCAAATAAGAAGTTATTCCCTCCACCAAGAAGGAAGGGACGCACTTTCAAGTGAATCTGGGCATTATGGATTTCCAATGCATCCAGCGTCGTGTTCCAGTTGCAACATTCCGATTCTTTCTTGCCTTTGGCATAAACCTGCTGGTATCCAGTCTCTTTAGCAGCTATGCCACCCTGCCTGTCAAATATGGGCATAGAGGTTTTCTGGATTTCACCACATGCTCTGAGGAGACAGTTTGCTAATCTGAACCTGCATTCTCTTTCCAGGACTCCAGAGCACTTAACTAAAGCCAGCTTCCTTTACCATCTTTTGAGTTCATATGTTCCAAGTACCTGGACTTTGGCATAAGCCAGTGCTTTGTCATTCCACCTCCACCCAGCCCTGGTTTAACCCAGCACCAAAAGTCATCACCACCTCAATTAACACCAGCACAGCCGTCCTTGTTTCCATATTGCTGACAAGTGACCCATTCTCAGAGCCCAACACTGAGGATTTGCTTTCAAGGATCACTTCCAGCACTAACTGCTTTTACTCTGGTCCTCCTTAAAAACTGACCCTTAGTCAAGCACCCGGGTTCAAGTAGTTTTTCAAGGTGATTCCAAGAAGCACATATGAGGAGTGGGGAAAATAAAAAGGGAGAAAAACAAAAATAGCACATTTATTGAGCCAAAGGTTTTTTGAACAGTCAGAACTCCATCCACATGGGGGTAGGGCAAGACAAGAAAAATTGAGAAAATAACTAATAATTATTCCACAAAAAGACAGTGAGGCTGGTCCCCAAATATTAGAGGGTTGCCTGATGGGCTAACTCCTAGCATTTCCAAGTTGTTCCCAGTGAGGCATCACAAATTCTGGCCTGGAAGAGAAAACCTATGGCCAGAGGAGAAATGAGTCCAATAACATAAAGGGGTAAAGATTTTAGAGAGCTGGGAGGTACACTGAGAGCATAGGGGAAGCATCAGTAGCCCTTGCTACATTCATGGTGACTGTAAGGTACAGGCTATGAAGGAAGAAACAACACTGATTGTGAAACGTCTCATGCGATATGCCAAGAATTTCATCCTGAAAGTTATGAAAGAACACCACAGAATAATAGGACAAGTGTGATGGGATTGAATTTTCATTGTAAATACATCCCTCTAACAGCCTTATGGAAAATAATCTGAATAGGCTAATACTAGAAGCAAAGAGACCAAATAGGAAGCCTCTATATTAGCACAAGTTAGAGAAAATAAAGACCTCATCTACAGCAATGAAAAGAATGTATATATCTTTACGCCAAATAAATATAAAGAGTCTAAGAACAAAATCATTATCTTTATACTTAATGGTCAAATTGAAAGGAGAGTCGTATGGCACACAAAAACACACAACAACAATAATGAACACCACTCAGCAAGGCAATGCCATACATCAACAAACGCAGCTGTGAGCTACTGACACACCAAGGTTATGAAACCTTATCAAGTTTGTGCTGTGCTGCCAATGTAAGTGCACGGTGGCAAGTTCACGAACTTAATTGTCAAGCCTTCCTATGACAACAGTTCTCATGGTTATTCCAGAAAAAGAGTTCAGAAATTGCTTTGAAGGGTGGAGGAGGTGCTGGCATCAGTGTATAGGCATCACTGGCATCAGGGAGTACTTCAAACGTGACCATGATGGATTCAGCAATGAAGTATGCAGCCCTTTCTCTAGGATGAGTTGGCAAACTTAATTATCAGACTGTGTATGTCACAAAATTACCTGTTATTTAGGATACACATAGTTGAGGCAAGGTGACTTCCTGCCAGTCTAATTGAAATCAGAGGCCTGTATTAATCAACATACTGAGCCTGAGAGTAGCTCAGATGCATTGCCAAATTCACTGAGGGTGATGGCAGGTATTGAATAGATGATAACAGAGGTTTTTAGAAAACCTCCTGCCAGATCACAAAATAAAGGAAGGAATTCTCTGGCCATTTCAGTTGCTTACATGAATTCACAGAGTGTTTTCATACTAAAATATATACAAACTAACAATATATGTAAAACTTGAGAGATTGCATCATCCAATCTGATGAGTGTGTCACAAAGAATGCCAAAATTGCTTTTTAAAGAAGAAAAAATGCGACCTCATCTTGCCGGTTAAATTTTATTTATGCCAAGGAGGAAATTACGGTGGATTTGATGGACGGTTATATTTCAGTTGTATACTCTTTACTCTGTTGTTTTGTGTAGATGCCTGTTGTTTTTGCCAATGACTTTACAAGTCAAAGAGGGCAGGCAAATGGGAAGGGGGGGGAGGATGGACTGAGGGATCAGGACAGTGGAGAGAAAAATAAATGATTGGAAATCACAGAGGAAAGCAACACCTGAGATACTCAAGGGAAACTTCTCTTGCAAAATGTAGCAGCAACAGTCAGGGCACCACTCAGGTGAGGGGAGGCAGAGGCTAAGATTGGGAGATTCAGGGTCAGCAGAGAAGACAATTATTACAGTAGGAGTCATATTGTTGTTTTCATTATTTTCAAGTAACACCTTACTGGGAATTGCAATGAAATCCTATACTCAACACTATGAAATGCAATCAAAGCCCCAGTCAAAGGAAAATGTACCATCTTAAATACACTCATTAAAGAAGAAGGAAAATTAAATGAAAATGAATCGTATTTTTAATGAAAAGGCCTAGGAAACAAATAACTAAAATGGGTACCAATGCTAGAATATCTAAGAATATTTTGGAAAGGAAGAATAACAAGACTGTAATTACCTTTTGACACATTCAAATATACTATGAGTCTTAAATATTTAAAATATGTGGTATGGGCATGGTGAAGGATAAATGGATCATGGAAACTGTATTAAATAAACAATCATGCAACACAAAGGCAGAAGGGGAAAGACTGACATATTAGACTACAAAAGTAAAACTCTAGCTGGGTGCTGTGGCGGGCTATAGTCCCAGCTACTCCAGAGGCCGAGGCAAGAGAATTGCTTAAGCCCAGGAGTTGGAGGTTGCTGTGAGCTGTGCTTAAGCCCAGGAGTTGGAGGTTGCTGTGAGCTGTGATGCCAAAGCACTTTACAGAGGGTGACATAGTGAGACTCTGTCTCAAAAAAAAAAAAAAGTAAGACTCAGGCATGACTAAAGGTACCACAGGGATGTCAAATTGTAAGTGACTACAGGAGAAATTACGATGTATTCAATGAGTTAGATTCCTTATATATCAGAAATTCTTAAAAATAGAAACAACTCAATAAGAAAAAAAAAGACATGGATTCTCAGTTCTCAGAAAAAGATACAAATTGTTCTTTAATGTGAAAAATGCTTAATCAGAGAAGAAATTTTAGAAACAAAGATTAAAACAAGGAGATACCATTTTCCTTATCATTTTAGCCAAAGTTTAAAAGTTTGACAGTTTTAAGTTTTGGCAAGCAGAGAAGGAGGAATTTTAATATAACTGTAGAAGGTAATATTGCTGTATTTATATTAAGTCTAAATATACACCCCTTTGACTATGTACTGATACTAGAGAAATCACGCTGCAAGCACAAGAACCTTGCTCAAATGTTTTAAGAGCAAACAATCAGAGAAAACTTAAAGTCAAAACAGAGAAATGGTTAAACTAACTGATCAAGTGTAGCATTTTGAAACAATCAGAATTAAGGTATCATCAGGCAAAGGTCTCTAAGCTCACATATTATTATATTAAATTAAGAAATAATTAAAAAATCGAGGACAGCAAGCTTACATATACACATATACATACACACATTTACCTATTTCTGAATATGTGTGCATATCTCTGCATTGGTGTATATATAATTATTTAAGTATATATGAGTCTGTACTTATGTGTATATATATGTGTATATATAACAAATTTACCTGATAATAGTATACAGAATCTATCAAATGATAACAGAGAAGGCTATGATTTAGAACATCTAAGAAGATGGTGTCAGAACTCAGCAAAAAAAGACTTTAGTTAATTTCTCTATATTTTTAGAGAATATTTTTAATGTATAATTACCTTGAGAATTCTTAGTATCATAGATTCTGAAGAGACTGGCAATCTTCGGAGCTGTAAGCATATTTCTTTAGGATGTATATTTATTTTAAATGTATGCTCAATTGTGTAAGTCATAAATAGAGACCATCTGACTAGAAAAATCTTAGAAAAATGTTATTGGTCAGTGGAGTCACCTCTTCTGTCTAAGACATGCAATCCCGCCCTCCACAACACACATTTCATTGATCTGTACCAATCCCAAATGCAAGCAGATATTTTATAAATATCCCATCCTTTTACACTAAGTGCACTTACTCCCAAATATAACACTATGATTTTTCTCATAAACAACTGAATAGCAGACAGTAGAACAACTTCATCAGCACCAGAAAGAGAGGGCTTGCTATGCTGACTTTTCACTTTGGCCCAAGAGATAGGATCCTATCCAATACCATTAAAAACAGGCTATGAGCAGCCTTCTTAACATCCTATCCAAATTTCCACAATTTTAAATATAATGCTACTTAGAAAAACATATACCTGTCACCATTCTGCCATTAAGGCTTCTATGTACAGATGAACACACGGTTTGGAGGTGTTACTAACACAGTTTTGTTGAATTGCTGGTAAATCAAAGACAGCATGACTTGTCACTTTCTCTAACAATAAAGGAGAGGAAGAGGACTGCTTCAGACTTCTTATCAATTACCATCAGAGTTCTGTATTGGTAATGATTTTCCTGAGTTGAGAAACATCTTTTTAGGCACTAAAACAAAGGCAGAAATGAATGAATTTCATTATACAAAAATGAAATATTTCCATAACAAAAGAGAAAAAAACGCAATCCATTTAAAACTCTAAATCATATTCAATTCCTGACTTCCAAATACTATTCCTGAATATAAGACACTAGGGCTCTTTGGAAAAATAACATAACTAGTACTGGAACAAACAGCAATACAAGATAAGCCTGCAGCATCTTATGCAGAAAGTAAGAAGTGGAAAAAAAAAAAAAACAGGGAAATAGCGGTATGTTCAAAGGACAAAGGAATCAGTAGTTCCCAATGGCTAAGCTAGAATAATTTGGATACCAATATATAACCATACTGTTGGGTTATAACTAAAGGAATACAACAAATATCCAGGGTGCATCATTGTTCTCACTTCCAGGGTAAAATTCCATAAAAAAAGAATAGATTAGAAAAATATGTTGGTATTGCAAACAGCCTTTTTGGAGAGAAGTAGGGAGAATCCTTGAAGATCAAAAAGTAGACTTTCCATTTGGCCCTGTGACACCATTATTAGGTATCTACCCAGAAGAACAAAATTATGTTCTACAAAGACATTTGCACTAGAATGTTTATTGCAGCTCAATTCATAATTGCCAAGTTGTGGAAGCAACCTAAGGGCCTATCAACCCATGAACGGATCTAGAAACCTTGGAATATTATTCAGCCATTAAAAATATGAAGACTTTACATCCTTTACATTTAACTGGATGGAGTTGAAATACATTGTTTTTAGTAAAGTATTGCAAGAAAGGAAAAATAAATATCCAATGTACTCCATACTAATATGAAATCAATGTATAATTACATACTCATAAGAACAATAAAACACTAATGTAGTCCAGTTTGGGGGTAAAGGAAAGCAGAAGAGGGGTGAGAATGTTTGGCAGAAGGAGGGAGGGGATGAGGCGAGATCTCACCTAATGTGCACATTGTGAGGGTATATAACACGCCCCCCCAGGTGAGGGGCTCTTCTACAAATAGAACTTTACCCTGCAAGTGAGAACAATGTAACTTAAAAATTATATCCTCATATTAATTTGAAAAAATTAAAAAATACTCAAAAAAGAAATAGAGTTACAAGAAAGTTCTCTAGGCCACCTTATATTGGACCCAGCCCTCATCCCTTCCTTGCTTATAGTTCTCATAACTAACTGTAGAAGGTACTGAGGATGCACTATCTTGAGATAAGAGGGAATTGCCTGTCACAACCTGGGGACTTCTTTCTGTCCCTGCTAGGGAATGTAACATCTTGAGTTAGGGAGGAACCAAGGACAGCCTGGGCTTTGTTCCTCTCTGCCCTGGAAGGAGGAGGTCCTACAAAGTTTTGCCCCATGAATCCTGGGACCCCTAAGCTATATAGCCTGGGGCAGGCTGCTTTTTGGTGTTCCTCAGCTGTGATGCTGATGAGATACACACAGCCAAGGCTCCATCTCTCCTAGGCAGCTTTCTTGAGCCTTGGGGCACTGACTCACAGTGACCCCTCTGCTTTTTTTGTCCCTTGCTGCCTGTCTGTAACAAATCTGCTTCATGTAGCTCACACCTGAGTGTGCTCTGTCTTGCTGGACTCACACAATTGGTAACCAGTGTACAGGGAGCCCGCTAAAAGGAGAAAAGCTGTTAAATTTTTCATAGGAATTATAGTTAATAACATAGAGGGAATGAAGAAAATAGACAATCACCATTAGTAACACTGGAAAAATAAATTCTGAAGGCGAGATACACTAATGAATGCAGAAGTTAGTGGGTAAGACTATAGGAGAATCGGGATATTTGCATAGCTTCATAGTATCTTCCTCAAATTATGTACGTTAATTACCATGGTGATTTTAACATATGACCACCAATTTTCTCTCTCTCTCTCTCTCTCTCTCTCTTTTTTTTTTTTTTTTGCAGAGTTTGGCTGGGGCCATGTTTGAACCCGCCACCTCTGATATATGGGGCTGGCACCCTACTCCTTTGAGCCACAGGCATCATCCCAATGACTACCAATTTTTTCATATCCTTACCTCCAAATGATCAAGCTTAATTCACCTCCCTTTGAGTATGGGTTGAACTGAGCAATTCCTTTCTAATAAATAGACTATTGAAGAGAAAATGATGACTCCACAGTAGAGAATCCCAGCTGATGTGAACTTACTCAGGGTCACCATTACAGTTTTAAGTCACGTTGATGTCAGTGCTCTCTGTCACAATGGGATGGGAAGGAGTCTTGAAAGCTAGAAAGTTGGGTCTTAATCTACCTCTAATGTGAAGTAAGGAGAAGAATTAAGGGATAATAGCAGTAGTCTATATGAGAAATTATTGACCTTGAGCAGGAAACTTAACCTCTCTTTAGGAATCTATAAAGTGGAAATCATTTGATTTAATATTATCAGAACTTTGATAGGAACAAAACACAGCATATGATGTATTAGAGTGGTCTAATAGGTAAATATTTAGTATGTACTTTCTTTCTGCAAAAATGAAATCAAAACATTTAAGTCAATTGGGCAGCCTAACCTGAAGACAGAGGTGGGGTGTGTGTGTGTGTGTGAGAGAGAGAGAGAGAGAGAAGGAGGAAGAGAGGAAGCAGAAACTAAAAGACCTTCTCCTGGCCTCACTCATCCCCTTATGTACAACATGATCACTGGTTAGGCAGAATCCTATTCTGTCACACGGCCCCTCTGATACATGGCTTCATGCTCCTGTACTGTCAGAATTCCTTCATTTAGTAACTTGAAGAAGATACCACAATATACCTATAGGTTGAAAAAATCGATTTAATTCCTATTTGTCCCTTTAAATATTAACCTTCTTCCATGTGGGCACCCATTGTTTTATGGGATTTTGGATCCTACCACATTCTGATAAACTACCTCAGACTAATCAAAGCCTTCCTTAGGAAAAATGTATTTGCATTGCCATAACCTACCCTTCTGTTTGAATGCTGGTTCACAGACATTCCTCTCCCTGAGCTAAATGTATCCTCCCCCTTTCTAGAAATGGATCTTTATGATCATGTTTGTGCATTTTATTATTATCTAATTGGTTTTTCCAAGTTGGCAAAATTTCTCATATTATAAAGAAAACTTTTCTTGAGGCTTAGTTTTAATATATGAGCCATAATAATATTTAGTATTAGCTGAAAGAGAAATGGAAGAAATTTAAAATAGATCATAAAATTCGGTTAGACAAGCATGCTGATGTTCAGACAAAGAAAGATAATGTATAAGGGAACACATAGATTATAAATAATTTCAAATATCTGAATAATCACTAATCATCTACCAAAATTTTTACAAATCTTCTGTTGCTAATTCTCTACTAAAAGTTCCTTGCTCTCTTCTTCCATTAATCGTCCATTTATAAGAAAATAATGTACAAAAATACTTTAGATATCCATCATTTCAGGTACAGACATTTAGCCGGGTGCCTATAATCTATTCAATAATATTCCAGTCAGGAAAGAAAAATTTAATGGAATGAGTCCTTTTTATTCTACCTAAAGGGCATTTTTGCCTCTGACCATGTTTTAGAAAAGCACTAGAAATAAATTATCACAATGCTACATACTGAGATTAGTGAACAGGTGTGTGTGATTGCCATCCTAGATGAAAATCACTAGAAAACAGGTTCTTGATAATTTATTTAATTGACCATTTCCCAGTTTTAAAATTCTAACAGTGTCTGGTTCAGACTAAATGAAGAAGAATTGCAGGCAATGAAGGAGACTAAACTTTCCTATGATGTCTTGGTTACATAATCATAGAATATAATGTACTGAGATATTGGTTTGTCTTTTGCTTCTGCTGTAATCTCTTCTTTCTTTCTCAATAAGACCATTTCATCTTGGAGAATTTTACACACAGTAGCTCATTGTAGAAATTATGCTTGTAGAAATCATGTCGGGTATAGGTGGCAGATGTGTGTGTAAGGGGACGGGGGGGCCAGAAAGTAGAAATAGGGAGGGAAGGAAGAGATAAAGTGAGAGAATAGGAAATACACCCTCTCCTGAGGAAGGAACAGAAGTGGGTGGGTAGAAACAAAGGAGTTTCATAGCCCATCAAGAACAACCTTGTGTAATCTCAAGAGCAAAGGAGATGGCTGCATGTAATGCAAGTGATCTAGACCCTGGTTCCAGGGCTCTTGACATCTGTAAAACTGTCCATGCTAGAGTTTTGCATAACATGTGTAGAGCTGCTGGATCATGTGGTACCACATGGCTCAGAGTAGAAAGTAAATGCTGGGGGGGGCAGAGCCAAGATGGTGGACTGAAGCCAGCTTTTTACAGAAGCTCCTGTCCAGAAGGAGGCTGAAAGGACAGAAGTGTAGCTAATTAGCTGATGGTTTGGAGCAGAGCCAAGAGAGAAGATTGAGGAGCACACTTCAACCTTCCTGAGGCGAGCTGCGACCCCAAAAAATACAACCAAAAGGTACAGAATCCACCACCAAGCGGAAGGGAGTCCCCTCCCCCACAACAAGGGCTCGAAGTTTACTCCATGCAAACAAGCGAGCAGAGTTCAAACTTCCTCCTACTCTATCCCACCGGAGAGACCCCCTAAAAACTGGACCTCCTACCCCTGCTGGCGTGCCACGGCACCCTCCGGCCAGGCATAAAACTGTATAAATCTGTATATATTCCCTACCTGCAACACTGAACTCTGAGGAGTCCCCACCCACCCACCCCGAGATCTGGAGGTTTATTACCTATGGAGTTCTGATTCTTGGGCATCTCCTTGAGAGAAGTGGAGAGGGAAAGAGCTGGTGCTGTTCTGTGCTGACTGTGGTGCGGGCGTGAGGAGAGGAGAGTCAGCTCGGGGAATGCCAGTGCAAAAATGGTGGCATCCTGAGTGGCAGGCTGACGCCACTGATGCCATTCCAGCCCCATCCCTTTGGGTTGCAGACTGCAGCCACAGGCAGGGTGCACATAACTTTCCTGGGTGGAGCGCCAGCCCTCAGGGGGCTAACGTAGCTGAGACAAAGGCAGTGGGCGGGCAGAGGCTAGAATTGACACCTGAGTGTAAAGCTGAATGCAACCTCTGATTTACAGAGAAATCTAGCCAGACAGAA
>CAUYQV010081859.1:0-23956 GCA_963574575.1 Galagoides demidoff
ACTATAACTGAGAAAATGACATGAAGGCTGTGTTGATCAGTTTGATGGAAGTATTTCAGATTGCATGTGAAAACCCCACACTGTACCCCATAAGGGCATTAATGTACATAGTTACCATTCAATAAAATTAAAAAAAAAAAAAAAGAAATGCAAAGCTGCCATTTAATTTATAAAGACGATGGAAGTCGTTTATCTGTTCCATTTTGTTATCGCCCAGTTCGAGGGAGCTGCGTTTATAGTGGAAGCTTTTATAGCTGGGCATTTTTACTGCCTTGAAACTTAATGGAGTGAGGGAGAAAGACACAAGAGAAAGCCACAGCAGTTAGGGGCACATCGCGTTGTGCTGGAGATGACAAGTTACTTTTGCTTTTCTTTTTTTTCTTTTTTTGCAGTTTTTGGCCAGGGCTGGGTTTGAACCCACCATCTCTGGCATATGGGGCTGGCGCCCTACTCCTTTGAACCACAGGCACCGCCCATACTTTTGCTTTTCTAGAATTATATCACATCGATAGAATTCACCTGGAAAATGGCCATGGCTGAGATGGCCAAGCCTGATGGGCAGTAAAGGTGAAGCTAGTCTGAGATACGTCCCGGAAGTCGCAGAAGAAACACGAAGGAGCCAAAGCCAAGTGTCGAAGGAGAAAGAGGCAGAGTCCTGAGTGCCTTTCTTCTAAATGAAGTTGTCTTAGTTTTTTTTTTAAAGAAATTGTAAATCCAGTGTCCACACCACTCTTTAGGTTTTGTAACTTCAAAGCACACGTTCAATGTAAAAGCGTGATTGCTGGGAACAAACCACTGAGAAATGACAGATGGGATGGGGAGTATGGAGGGAGGAGAAGAGAAACTCAAGAGCATAAACAAATTTTAGGCCTCATAAAAGTAATTCTATAAAACAGCATTGCCCCTTTAACCCATGACTGGGAAAGCCTACACTGGAAAAATCCCTTGTACAAACCTTTCTTCAGATGATCACAAATGCCGAATCTTAGCCCTAAAAGAGGGAATTGCCTTGGACAGTGAGGACCCACACATGTTGCTTCTCAGTGATTTCCACCCTAGCACTTAAGGCACTTGGTTTGTGGGGCCAGGCATTTGACGTGACCTATCTCAGCCAGAAAGCTGCTCACTTGCAGCAGCAGGAAGGGACTCACCACGAGTTTGTTAGGAACTTAGAGCTGCAAACTAAGCAGGTATAGGGACCGTAACACTTACCTTTGCTTCTGTTTTCCTTGAAGAGAGACTAGGTGACAGCTAAAAGTTTGAAAGGGTGGTAGGAGGGATTTCAGTCGGTTGTTAAAGAAAGTGAAAGTTTCAACAGAAGCTGGAAATACTGAAAGGACTTTCAGATGACAAAGCCTTGGCTGTAGGAGCTGTCCTGGCAGCCCTTCCTGGCCGTGTGATTCTGCAGACTATAGCAGCGCTGTCTCCTGAGAGACAGTGACCAAGTGATTTCCCTTTGGGATCAGGAGGAGGTTCAACTCTGAGATCCACTACTCAACTGCTGATTAGGCCGAGCCAGTTATTCAGCCTCTCTACCTTTTAGTTTCTTCAATAGTGCTATAGGGACAAGAGTCATAGTATGTGCCACCTGGATTCTGGTGACTGGAGTGAAATAATGCATGTTAAATGCTAGGCTATGTCTGGGACATAGCAAATATTCTGTAAATGTTATCTAGCATTATTGCTACTACAGTTACAACTTCAGCAGAAGTAAGACAATAGCTTAAGTCCTTCCTTCTTTTAATTTGCCTCTGATGCCTATACAGCACCACTGTAACCAGAACTGCCTTGTTCTGTTACTACTTCTGTCCTTCAGAAATTGCAAATGTGTCAGGCCTAACGCCACCTACACATTTTATTCCAGGTTTACCTTTAACCTACTGGGAAAATATTAACCTATCTTACTGAATTCTGCATCACTTCACTGGACCAATATCAGCCTGGGCTTTACATCACCAGAACACATGACCTTGCCACTCATCTGTAGCTTCTCCCAGGTCTTAGGGCTTTTAAAATTGGATGTGGCCAATTTCATTACTAGTGGTCTGTAGAGTCCATTTTAAAATTATTAATCTTTGTAAACTCAAAGGTGAGCTCATCAACAAAGGTTCTTGCAGAATTGCCATTACTCTGGGCTACAGAGTGGATGAAGATACAGGAGAAGTCCCTCTCATAGCAATAATATCATAATGACTTAATTAACAGGGAAATGATTGTCTGTTACAAGAGGTATAAGACTCCTGCCCTCTTACTGGACCTTAAAAAAATAGTTGCTGAAGATGAGCCATTGTGTATTATCAGAAGCACCCAGCAAAGAGGGTTACATAGGAAAGCTCCTAGAAATGTAGGAATATAGTAGGTGCTTTTATAGTATCTTTGCTTACTTATTTTTACAGCCTGTACACGGGATCTGAGAAAAGTCACATATTGTTTTGGTGGGGCTTTTGGGGGGAGGGTGCTTGTTTTCTTTTCTTTTCTTTTTTTTTTTTCTGGTTTTTACCTGGGGTTAAAAGGTAAATTTTAGTCAGCAATTGTTGCCTGACTAAAAAATCAGCAAATAAGTACATATGACAACAAGAGGAAATTAGCTTCCCAGTTCATAAACCACAATCAGAGCAGGGAGGGTCCCCTGCCATTCTTCTCTAGGAAAAGTCAGCCTCCAATAAAAACCTCTGGAGATACAGCTGTATGCAGTCAGAGATGAACACAGGCAGATGGGAGAAGGAAGCAACCTCCCCTTGCAGAGCTAAGTCTGGATCCTGTTTCCTGCAGGGTTCAGGGTTTGAGGCAGAATTAGCTTAACAAAGAAATGAGAACACTTCCTCAACTCTGGGGGGTCTCATGTTGTTCTATGATAACAGTGTCATGGAAAACCATCCTTGTACATTAAATAAAACAAACAAAAAGCCTACAATGATAAAAATAAAAATCTTTGTAGACCATTTTCCTGCGAAAGACTGAATAGGCGTTCCATGTCAAAGAAAAGCTTTCACTTAAAATTCAGTTATTAGTTTCAGAGCAGATGGGGCCAGAGTCAGCCCAGGCTTCCTTGCACGCAGAAACTGGCCCAAAATGCCCCTAATTAGCAGGGCACCACATTGTTCCATGGTTGCTCAGTCCATTTGCAGGCCAAAGCTCAGACAACCGGCAATGGCCACCTGAGCCCAACAGTCTCCTCCTATAAATTGCCCTGCAGTGGCTGTCCTGTCAGTTGCATTCAATGTGTGGGTAACAAAGGGGAAGCCAGAATGTGGCTTTAGTTTCCACTTATTTTTCCATCTTAATTTCTCCAAAGAAAATTCAAATTTCTCAAAGGTCATTGGCCAAGGAAATAAAAATATTTTTTGTCTCACCACTCATTTTGTCTACTATTTCTTATCTCTCTTTCTCACAGAAAGAAAAAGGGAAGCAAATTTTCTCCTAAAATAAGAGCAGGGAGATCTTTTATTTGTTGTGCCCACCTGGTAATTTTCAAGAATGGATTCACTTGTAATTGGCTTTTTACTTGCTTTACACCGTTTGCAGGAGAGACTGATCAACCCCTCCTCCAGACAAAACGAGCACATGAGGATGGTGGCAGCTGTCCTTGGCGTTTTCTGCCCTCACATCCCTGCAGCTGCTGGCACTGATGGATGAGCTGTAGGGACTGTGGCCTTTGGGGTTTCATCTTGGCCACAGAGGCCGGGAACCCCTCATCTGCACACCTCCCCCCCCAACAAAAATGATGGGCTCTGTCAAATCTACTAAGACAAAAATTTACATCCTTTAATCCCTTTTTTAAATGTCCCACCATTTGGGTAAAATTTTAGCAATTTGATGGGTAGTACAAAGAGATAGCTGTTCTACTGTAAGAGAAAGTTCAATTCTGCTTCACACTGTCTCTATCTCTGTGTCTGTGTGTGTCTGTGTGTGTGATGTTTGGAAAAATTTTATTCTTTATCATTATAGGTTATCCAGTACTTTTTGGAAGCTTTTTCTGAAACTACAAATTCAAAGTAAAAGTAAATAAGTAATGATATGTCCATTAGGGTAATCTTAGAATAAGACATAATCAAAATCTCTTGCCACTTCTAATTGGCTTTTGGAATTAAAACCTTGAATTTCTAACAGTTTAAATTTTTAAGTAGAACAGATTGGTTATCTTCCCTCAGGAAGACAAGCAACTTCTCACATTATTATAGCTTTTTTCTGCCTTGATAGCCTTTAGTTTAACGAGCAAAAGTAATGATAATAATAGTTTAATATTCACCAAACACTTAATAGGGACCTGAAACTATGCTGCGATCCCTATGCCCATGACCTCATTTAATTCTCAAGACAAGACTGCATTAGATGCTAGTGTTGTCTTCATGTTAGACATAAAACTGGAGATCAGAGAAGTTTAGTAACTTCCTTAGGGTCACACAGCTAGTAGGTGGCTTAGGTAGGCCCATCTGGTCCTAGCATCTGTACACTTAACCATGACACCTGCCCACCTGCCTTTGACAAATGGCAAATAATAAAAGTTCTCTTGAGAACTTTTCAAGAAAAAACTTGGCCTGGCTGTGTTTGCCAGTGCCATTACAAATAAATAAAGGCTGCAATGGCATGTTTCAGCCAGCTCCTTCCTAGCGTTTTATGTACAGTGGTACGAAGTGGGCCAGGGAAAAGCCCCTTGTGGAGAACAGCCGATTCTGCCCATTGGAAGCATTAGTATTAGCTGGAGCAGTTGCTTTTGGCATTTGACTGTTAACCAAATTTTTCTGTAATTGTTTCAATGACAAATACTCACGCACAAAATTTAGCCATCACTGGCAAAAAGTTTGCAAGGAAAATAGTGTGAACTCTAAATCTTAAGGTTTTAACATTTTTTTCCTGTTCCTTAATCTTTCCCTCAGATGAGAGGACTAATTTAATGGCATATAAAATAAAAGATGTCACAATGAAAGCAGGGAAAAGATGATACAGTTTTGCCAACGACAGACCTTGGTTTGTATTTCTCATTTTATTGCGGGAAAGACCCTCATTTGGCTAACAAGGGCTTATTTAGTTATTTTGACAAATGTGAGGTTTCCCCTCCGAGTCATTAGAAGCAACTTTCTCCTCACTGCTTAGAAATATAAAGTCCCTGAAATGAGATGAAGGTCAGCTGCCAGTGTAGACTCTGTAATCGCTTTCCCATCTCCCTTCAGGAAGCTACAATTTTCTTTCTTTATTGAAATGTTACGCTCGGTAGAGGTATAAGCAAATTTTAAGAGACCATTTCTTTAACTGTCTGACAGCTTAACCAAATCTCCCCGTAGCAGGGCTTCCATTATAAGCTTCAGTTCTCATGTTCCACAGAGGGAGATTCATATTCATAGGACAGTGTAATCTCCTGTGAAAACCTGCCACGCGGACGGCATGTCCTCCACAGTCACACTGTTCACAGGGCTTGCAGGGGCACCAGCCACATTACCATATTCATGCTGAGGTCCCATTGCCTCCTTCATCTTAGGAAATCTTGGCATTGAATAAAATAACCGAGCTGATCCTTTATGCAAATGTTACCAGTAAATATGGATCCTTTAGCATATGTGCCTTGCCGGCCATAAGGAGCATTACTATTTGGAAACAGCTTTCTGCCAAGAGCTCTGGAGTCACCCTGTCATGAACTATTAAATCAGAGATCAGTCTTCTTGTTGGCAGCTAACCACCAAACCCATAATGTTGCCTTTAATTTGCTTTTGGAGGATAGACTGATTTCTCCTCCCTGAACTCTGTGCAAGAATGATATCTCACATGGGGTGCCCTGGACAGTGTGGTGCCCAGAAACTGTCCGAATGACCCAGCCCTTCTCATGGCTGGTCTGCTGCAGCCAGCCCCACCTAAGTGCAAGGACAGCATGAACCCAGTTGCCTGTGCGGGCTCCTGAGGGGCAGTTGGCCCTACCCAGTACACTCAGAGCTTTCTAGTAACATTAGTACAGTCTCCCAACAGCCTGCTCATGTGCACAGTAAAAACAGTGTGCCACTTTGCTGGCTGGCGACTGGAGATTACCCAGCAGCTATGGCAAGAGAGAATGCCTAGATTTTTTTCTTATGAAATGCACGCGTGTGGCCTGCTTCCTGCAAGGGCTTTCTCAACAGACCAAATTTTGTAGGGGATCTACTCCTCACTGCTAGTTCATGGGGGCCAGACAGAGCTCATATGCCGGCCCAGCCTGATGGACAGGAGGAAGCATGGAGATCGCTGGACATTGGCTTGTGTGGAAGCACAAAGGCTTTGCTGATCCTACTGTGTTCACACCCAGGACGATGCAGATGTGGGAGCTGCTGGGATACGTCTGAGGCTGACAGGAGGCCTGAGAGCAGATCTGAAATGGGGGAAGCGATCTGAAGAAAGGAGAGGAATCCATTTCTGGCAATGTCATTTAAGCCTGATGAACCCACACATGAAGGCCCTTGCCCTGGGCTCTCCAGTCTTTATTCAGATCTTTGCATGGGCTGATTTGAATTGTGTCATCCGTCACATACAACAAAAACAAGTATGACCAATACAGCTATTTAGAGTAGTGCTATTTTTAAAAATTCACATGAAAATTATCTTAAGTACTTTATGTATTAAAGTAGTCGAGTATGCTATTCACTAGACTTACATGTTTTTCTAAAAGTGTTTTGGGGACAGTAACATTCTAACCATATCTTGCCAAACTTACAGAGAATAGTAAAAATAAAAGTTCTATGTGGACAAAATGTTTTAGTTCACCAAGAGTTTTTATAAATATTATCTGATTTGATGTTCATAAGCAAAATGTGAGTTTTGTAGGACAGAGATGATTGTTTTATTTTGTAGGAAAAGGGCTAATTGATAACATATCAAAAGACCATACAGGCAATAATTGACTTTAGAGGTCATAACCTGCTCTACTATGTTATAAATGAGGATGTCATAACTCCAAAAAGTCAAGAGACTTACTTAACATTCCATGGCTAACTATTTAATTAGTATTTTTGGAAAACAACTTTTTTTGAATTTCTTTGTAAGTTCAGATGCTACTTTATATTTATTACCCATAAATCTGTTTATGCTTGGGTGCTTAAAGTACAGCTGCCTTCCTCAAAAGACAAAAAAGGGGCGGGGCATGTTTCACTCACAAAAGGAACATTGGATCTAATTTCTGAGCCTGGAAGTGTGACTGGATCATAGACTTAACAGCATAAATTCTCCCAGCCATGACCACGACCATAACCAGGACCCTAACAGGTCCTTTCCTTCCCTCACTGCCCTGAGGTGTCATAAATTATTAAGGACTGATTCCACTCTGCCTACAACTTCGTGCTTGGTAGTTTCAAGTGCATAGTTTTGCCCTTCGCATTAGAGTCGTAGTACTGGGCCTGCGCTGGCAGTGGAAGCCTCTGTCTAGAGGCTGCTGTCAGCATACAGCTCAGAAAATGCTGCCTGGGGGATGAGATTACCACTGGGTGATATCTTCCTTCTCCAGGTCCGGCATAAGTTTAAACCCTCCAGATCACTAGATTTCTACCAACTTCCCCTCAAAAAACTATCTTTTAAATTATTTTATGTCTAAATAATTAAATATATACCTTGGCAACTCAAATATATTCACTGAATAAAGCCCATTCATTTGATCTTTCAACAAATTCTTCATGCCAGGTACTATTCTAGGTGCTGGAAAAAAAGTTGCAAACAAAATGTAACAAAATGTTTGACCCTGTGGTACACACATTGTATCAAGGGAGCCAATAAGCAAGGTAAGTAAAATGTATAGTTATATGTACATATAGTGGTAAGTATTTAGGGAGAAAAATGAAGCAGAGAAGCAGAACAGATGTTCCTGAGATGGAGAACTAAGGCAGCAAGGGATTGTCCATAGGAAAATCTGGGAGAGGAGGAGTCCAGACAGAGGGAACAGCATGTGCAAAGGCCCTGGGGCAGAAGCACACATGGGGCGTGTTTGCAGAACAGCATAGAGGTCAGAATGGCTTTACTGGCATGACTGAGTGGGGAATCAGGAGGAAGAGGGGTCAAAAGATAACAGGGCATTATCATGTGCATGTGACTTTCATTCAAGATGGGGTGGGAAGCCCTTGGAAGGCTCTGAGTGTAGGAGTGTTATGATTGAACTTTATGTTTTAATGGGACAGTGATGGCTGCTAGGTTGAGTAGGAACTGAATGGGGCAAGGAAGGGCAGGAGGGGAGAGACTACCCTGGAAACTGCCACAGCAGTGGGTTGACAGAGCTGGACCAGGGTGCTGGCAGGAGGGTGATGTGGAGAATTTAGATGCTGCATGTGTGTTTGAAGGAAGACCCAGTGGCACTTGCTGACAGACCATATGTAGGGAGTGCCCATAAAACCTTTTGGCTGAAACAGCTGGAGAGGTGAGTAGCCCCGCAACTAGAGCCTGTAGGCAAAGCTCCCTTCAGGAAGGGTGTGAGGAGCTCAGCTTTACACAAGCTAAGTTTGAGATGCTAATCAGATATCCCCCTGCAGAGTCCAGGGGCTGGATGGTTTCATGAGTTTAAGGGAGGGCTCCAGAGTGAAGGTACAACTTGGAAACCATCAGCACAGAGAGAGGCTCAAAGCCATAAAACTAGTTTACCAAGAGAGTGAACATGATTACAAGAGCGAAGTGTTCAGGGCTGGAGTTTCAGAGATGAAGAAGACAGTCTCTGGAGGCATCAGGAGCACGAGCAGAGCCTGGAAGGCAAGAGAGAAAAGTGTCCCAAGGAGGAAAAGAGTGAACTGTCAGTTTGAGATGTTGCACCCATTTTTAGTTGTATTGCAGACAGCCAGAGACTGTGAGCTATGCCAGTGGAGAGCTGGGAGGCCCACACCTGCCTTGAGCAGGCTCAGAAGAGAGGGACAGAGAAGCAACTTGTGGTCTCTAGAACAGCTGCCTCTCCCCAGGGGGTTTCTCCTAAAAGGAAGGAGGAAAACAGGTGTAACCAGAAGAGACAGTGGAATCAGAAAGGATCATGTGTATAAGTAGATGGGAATCAACCTGCAGAAAGCAAGCTTAAAGATGCAGGAGAGACAGCAGGGAGAGCTGGGGGCTCAGATCCCTGGGTAGGATGGAGTGAGAGGCCAGTGCCTGGGCGGGCAAAAGCCCAGGTCATCACAGTGACTGGAGGAGGCAGAGGCCAGGGAGAGGCTGGGGGCTTGGTAGGTACAAGATGGGACCTGGCGGCCGTTCTGGTCCGTGGCTTCCATTGTCTCCCTGTCTCCCTAAAATAGTGATAGTGTGCATTTAACTCTAGAGCTTACTTTCACCATTTTGCTAAGTTAAGGAATGTCAATGTTGAGAATTTTGTGACTATTAAACCTGAAAAGAATTGCACTGCTATTATTAGTTTTGTGGCCAATTTATAAATACTCTGAAGAGGAGATGACTCTCCTATTCTAGAACTAGGTCTTTCTCCAGCGAAATTCCTGACACCCAGATTACATTGTTCCCAGGGAGTCTCACATACCCAATTCTGCCTCTCCTTGGGGAACAACACCCCTCTCTCTGCCCGGGGGGCCAACTGCAGGCAGAAGTAGTATACAGTAGACGAGAAAGAAACCCCAGATGACTGTAGGCAGGTCCTATATCTTACTGATTGTCCTAGATTACTTTCAGATTGGCCCTGATGATTCCTTCCATGACTTTTAAAAGTCACACTTAAATATCTGAGAGAGGTCTCTGTAGAACGGTAGCAGATATAATAAATGCGCTCTTTCCCACTACTTAGCAGTTCAGATTTTCAAAGTATCCAGGAATGCAGAGAAAGGAAGGGGGACTTGTCCTGTCACTCAGTTCTTACCTTGTGTCAGTAAGATGTGGAGAGTAGCTTGCCTAAAGCCATACACGGTAAGCTGAGGACCCAGACTTGAACCCTCTCTGAGCCTGGCACTACTCCCTCTTCACGTTCTTTTGCTCTGTGACAGATTAGGAAAAGCAGATGTTACATGTGAGAGATGAAGGTTGAGCCCTGTTCCAAAGCTGGCTCTCCAGGTGATGCAGAAAGTCCAGACTCAAGCCCTCACTGAGTGGTTTCACGTTACAAAGAAGCTTTTGTTACAGCATGGACATTCAGAGCACTGCTTTCTGCCAAGGTGACTTTTAATTTACCGGAGATGTCTTTGGTATACATATGTGCAAACTATTTGGCCTAATGTTTTCTTGCTGAAAACCAGTCAGGGAGCCTGTAGTCCCACCTACTCAGGAGGCTGAGGCAAGAGAATCGCCTAAGTTCAAGAGCTGGAAGTTGCTGTGAGCTGTGACACAACATCTCCATAACCTGTGAGACACGAGGGTGACAAAGGAAGGGGAAGCTTCTTTGTTGCTGGGATCACTCACTTTCAGATCAGCCCTCCACCCCACCCCACATGTGTGTTGTTTTCCTGTACTGCATTGTGTCCCAAATGCACTACTCAGACATCACCAATGGACATCGTTACTGTTGACAAATGAGCTTTTCCCAGCACATTCTCTGTAGCGGCACCCTAGTGTCCATTTGCAGAGTTCCCAGCCCCTCCAGAAGCAGTCTTCAGTGGGAAGATGGAGGCCCTGGGTACGGGGCGCCTCCTCAGGCCTCTACCCCCGGTTTGTGGGGTGCTCACCCTGTGCCCTTGTGCCCCGGCCACCCACCTCAGGCAGACCTTCATCCTTCCAAGAGAACCTTTCTCTGTGTGTCTGGAGGCTCCTTCCTCACATCTGCTCAGTGGGAATCTCTTCTCACATTTTCAAGCTCATGTTCAACCTAATCTCTAATATTGAAAAAGAAAAACATCTTCTATCTTCTTAAGCCTTGGCTGCACTTCTTAAGTTTCATTCTAAGCTTTCTGGGAGAGATTCTTTTACTTCCTTTCATGGCAAGCCATCCCAAGCATCCTACTGAAGTCTCTCACTTGGGATGCGGATGGCACCTGGCACCACAGGAAGAGGCATGGTCCCGGGGCTCCCTTCTGTTCAGTGTCTGCAGAGTGCAGAGTGTTGGCGTCAGTCAGGTCTGGAGGCAAGTCCTGGCTCTGCCATCTCTCAGCTTCATTGTGGGGTAGAGTGTGATGTCTGCACATAATACACTGTCAGCTGATACTGGCTGTTATTCCTCTCATAACTGTTACTAGCTCTCCCTTCTGTCATGTATGTGGCCACTGAACTCTGGCGTTCTCCTCCAACCACCGACAGTTTCTCTAAGGCCCCTCTCAAGCCTCACCCTCTTCTCCTGCTCACAGTCAGCCAGTGTCCTCACTTCTGCCTCTTCCTTGTCCTTTCCTCACTATGTCTCTCCCCCCATCGTCTGACTCACCCCACAACTCTGTGCCCAGGGAGCTGGTCCTCAGTGGCCAGCACTGCCCAGGCCATGGCTCTTCTGACCAGCTGGAGGTCTCTGTGCCCTTCCTCTGGTGCGGGCCCATCCCCAGTACCTGTCCCTCACAAAGCCTTCCAGTCTCATCCTCCCCAGTTAGAAGCAGGTCTCACTTGGGACTCTTTGATCTTTAGAACCTCATTTCTATACTCACTGTTGTGTGTTACCCCTGCAAGCCTCTTAGGATAGGCACCATGTTCAAGTCACCCCTCACCCCACATGCTGAACCAATTTGAACTCAGCAGAGCACAGGAAGGGCCATCAGGGTTTGGTGAGTATTCAAGACACCTGTGTGCCCTTTGATCTTGACTCCAGGTTATGGAGATGTTTTAGGAAGGATGGGAAGTGGACTAAAGAGGAATCAAAGGAGGAAAGACTATATTAAGGTAAATGCAGGTGACTTGGGGCTGAGAGAACATGGCAGAGAGTTGAGACAGGAGAGCAAAAAAAAAAAAAGGAAAAAAAAGGGCCAGGGAGAACCAGGGAGAGTAAGGGACACCAGTTCCTCTGTCTTTTGGCTTTGGGCCTTTATTTTTCTAGTGTAATTTCTCTGGCCCTGGGAAGACAAATTTTCACAAGAGCATTTTGAAGCTTGTTATTTATAGTTTGTAAGATCTTAGCAAACATATAGTGTAAGAAAGAGAGAGAGAGAGATTTTATTGTTTCATAAGTGGTCTTTAAATATAAGTGAGACAAATGTCTTTAAATAGAACTAGAAAATATACCATGAGACTTTATTTTCATTTTATGACGAAGCACTATAAATAACTCACACTGACCACACTGGCTGAATATCTAGTGAAGGAATTTTTAAATGACCAATGAGACACGTGAGCACTTACACACAGAATGTGAAGGGAAGAACAGCAACACATGAAGTTTATTTTTAATGTTAGTTTCTTCTTTTTCCCACCTTTGCACTAACAATAAACATTGTAGTTAATTAAGCTGAAATCCCATAGGCTGTAACAATCATTTAAATACAAGGCAGATGCTAACACAAATCCTATTTACACAAGACCTCCACTCTTTTGTTTTGTTTTGTTTTTTTAGAAACAGAGTTTCATTCTGTTGTCCTCGGTAGGGTGATATGCCATCACAGCTCACAGCAACCTCCAGCTCCTGGGCTTAGGCGATTCTCTTATCTTAGCCTCCTGAGTAGCTGGAACCACAGGTGCCCCCCACAATGCCCAGTTATTTTTTTTCTTTTTTCCCGCCCCCCCATATCAATTTGGTGGCTATTTTTTTGTTGCAGTTTGGCCGGGGCCAGGTTCGAACCCATCACCCTTGGTATATGGGGCCAGTGCCCTACCCATTGAGCCATAGGTACCACCCAAGACTTGCACTCTTGAGATCTCTCCTGGAATGTTTTAGAATTTTTATTTTTGAAAACCAGCATACGAACATCTTCCATAACAGGAGAGAAAGCAGCAATTCTCTATTTGTAGCTCAGAAAACACCATGGAGATGAAGCCTCAGAAACACATTTGGGTGTTAGCAGATCACAGACACAGAGCCCAGATATCAAGTTTCAATCAAAAATATGTAGTCTGGATATGAATAACCTCCCTGAAATCTCAGCCGTCTCTGCTGGTGGGGGCTGCAGATGGGGAAATGATCAGTAACACTTGCAGATGATCCAGGGAGACAAGGATCCCGTCTGCAGACAGATGAAAAAAAGGGAGGAAATTTTTCTTGGGTGCTTTACTTAAGACATGTTAGAAACAAAATAGTCTATCACATCTTTTCTGGCAGCAGGGGCTGGTAGTCTCTTGCCAGCAGTTCAACTGGCTCAGAATGCTAAGTTTGGAGAATAGCAGCGTGCATCTCAGCGGTTTGGAGCCTCATTCCTGCCTAACTGCTAGGGCCATGAAGACACAAAAGGTCAATGACATCCCAGCAGTGTTCAGAGCCCCCATGTTTTGTTTTGTTTTGTCTTTACAATCACATGTGAACTCAGCACAAGAGGGCAGCTGTAAATGGCAGCTTGATTTCAACAAGGTCTCAGCCAGCAGTTGTCCACTCTGTGCCAGCAGTGGGCTGACCCAAACCCTGCCCATGGCACAGGTCAATGGGATGCTCCGGCAGGAGACTGCAAGTGTGGGAGTCTACTACAGCTCTGTCCCTGCCCTCACCTGGCAGCCTCTTCTGCACTCTCACAGCTGCTGTCCCTCAGGCCCAGGAGTGGTGAAGGTCAGCAATGGTCTCTGCATTAGACACCTCTCAACTCACTAGTGTGAGCATAGCAGCTGCCTCCTGCCTCCCCTGCCTAAGATGTGGCTGCCACCACCAACGCTGTGCTAAAGATTCAAAGACTGGTGCACTCATCACAATAACAAATCCTGTGATTCTTTGTTGCTATTGACCTTGGGCATGGTGGAAAGGGGAAAAAAAATAGCAAAAACCTTATATATGTTTTTTCCTATTCCTGCTATAGACCTTTATCATGCCGGATAAAAATCGGCCCATACGTATCTTAAATTTAGGATCAAGTATCTCATCATGCAGTTAAAGGCTTAATGATAGTTTTCATTTCCATGTTGAAGATACTCAAATGTTAACATGAATATCAAAAGAAAATTACTTATAACTAGGATCACATTAAAATTTAAAACTATATTATCCCATATATCTTAGAACTGGCAGATTAGATTTTGAAAAACACTGCAGTTGGATTCAATGTTTGTTCCATGGTCTATCCGCAGTTTTGTGTTTCTCCTTTGATCTTACTGTTTACATAGTAGCAAGGTCCTTATTTCTTTGGTTATAAGATCTCTTTACTTAATTTCCCACTTGAAGTTATTTAATCCTTCCTGAGAAGGCACGCGTGTCCTAGAAATTAGAATAAGGATCAGAAGCGCACGGACCAAATTCTCTTAAGTCAGATCTGACTTTGTGTGTCTATATTTGTCTCTTGGCAAACCAAGAGATGATGAGAACTAATTCTCCTGCACACTTTACTAGACTGAGTCACACAAAAAGCTGACGGTGCCTCAGGACTTGCAGTGACCACAGCTTCACTACAAAAGGCATGGTTGCCTCACAGAATGCTGGACCCCTGACAGGTGTGCCAGGAGGCAGAGTCTCAAAGGTAGTTCTTTAATGTTCTTTGTTATAATCTAACATATATTAGATTATAAATGAAATATGAGAAAATGTATTTATCTGTACATGAGATGTAAATAATAGATATTTTTTTCTAAAAGGAAATATGTTTTTCTGGAACCGTCAGCATCTTACAGTCAGTAGTTTGATGGCCTTAACTGCCAACTGCCTGGATAATTCATTGTTATTGTTTCTACTTTTGACACTGAAACAAAACTTTCACTATTTGTGAGGGAGGAAGTGGGTTTGGATCACTGAAAACAAACAAGCAAACAAGCTGACCAACCAGGAAAGCAGAGTGTGGTGGGTGATGTCCCCACAGCTTTCCCACCCAACTGTACATCTAGAATCCATCCATCCACTTATTCATTCAAAAACTTTAATAACAAATGGCTAACGAATATCAATGTTGGGACCACAAATTGTTGGAGCCCAGATAGTTCTGGAGATTGTGGTGGGTAACCAGGGGGATTTACATTTATGTTCAGTCTTGACAGAGGAGCACAAGGTCACCAGTCGGCATAGCAGATGGGGAAGCGTTCCAGGCAGAGAGCGCAGCAGCAGACGCTGAGCCAGACGCAGAGGCCTAGGGAGCTGGGTTTTGTTCTAGGCACCCAGGAACCCGGCATAATCACACTTGTAGTTTTGAAAGGTTGTGTCATCTGCAGTTTGGGTGGCTGGGCAGAGGCTTGGAAACCAGGTGAGGGGTAAAAGTCAGATTCTGTGGGGGTAGTTGGAGAGGCGCAGGCCGGTGCAGGGCAGTGGGGTGAGGGAGCATGGAGTGGGACGAGCAAGACCGGGCTGAGTTTCTAACTGGAGGCCCAGGCAGCACGCCGGGGAGAGATAACACTGAAAATCACTGTGTACTGCAGGCCGCGGGTGGGAGGGACGTCTAATTGCCCTCAGAAGCCCAGGGAGGGGTGGGGACGCGGATGCTGGGTATTGTTATTTCACATGGCGATGAATGGGATCATGCAGAGGAGACACGCGGCGTGGGAAGCGGAAAGGAGACAGGAAAAATCGGAGCCAACACGCCGCGCAGTTCCAGCCCCACGGCATTCCTGCCCTCCCTCGGGGCCTGTCCTTCTCTGTCCTTCGCCGGTCACCCTTCCCCGCTCTGGTGATCCTGTTGAAGGAAAGCCTCACAGTGTCCTGCCCAGCTGGGCGGCCTGGACCCTCAGTGGTGGCAGTGGCGGTGGCCGTGATCATGCCACAGCAGTCCCCGGGCTGCAGGTCAGCGCCCTCCTCCTGCCCAGGGAGCATGCTGCCGGGGGTGGCCCAGCCCGCAGAGCCCCCGTGAGGCCCCACGGTCTGGGGTAGACCGAGGCATAGGTGCCCCTGTTATTCCAGACTGCAGCCAAGAGGATGCGGGTGGCAGCTCCTGGTGGGTGGGAAGCCTGCGGGGGGGGGCGAGGAGGTGGGGGAAACCCATGCAGAGCAGAGTGACAGATGGAGAAGAGACAGAATTCCAAGCACAGGATTTGTTTTTTCAATTAAAAAACAAACAAACAAAAAAAAAAAACCTTGACTTTTAAAAATTAATCACACTCATGGAAAATTCCATATAACTATGTGGTTTACTTAATAAATGGAAAAAAAAAAAAGAAAAAGAAAAACAAACCCTAAATGATTATTGCTCAGATCAAGATCTATTATCAAGTCACCAGAAGCCTGCTGTGTGCTGTTTCTCCTCCCCACCTGACATTTTTAAAATAATTTTCTAGCTTACAGAAAAAAAAAAAAAAACAGTTTCACAACATATGTCAGTGATTTTCAACCATTGTGCCATGAGAGGATCCAAGGTATGCCGCAAATTTTTTTTTTTTTTTTTTTTTTTGAGACAGAGTGGCTCTTTGTCACCCTCAGTATAGTGCTGTGGCCTCACGGCTCAAAACAACCTCATACTCTTGGGGCTTAAGCGATTCTCTTGCCTCAGCCTCCCAAGTATCTGGGACTACAGGTGCCTGCCACAACGCCCGGCTATTGTTGTTGTTGTTGTTGTTGTCATTCTCATTTAGCAGGCCCGAGCCAGGCTCGAACCCACCAGCCTCGGTGTATGTGACTGGTGCCCTACTCACTGAGCTATGGGTACTAAACCATGCTGTGAAGATTTTGAAAAGATCATTAATTAAATTATTTTCAAAAGAATTTCAAAGTACACCAAGAATATACTTTTTTTTTTGAGACAGAATCTTACTTTGTCACCCTTGGTAGAGTGCAGTGGTGTCATAGCTCACAACAACCTCAAACTCTTGGGCTCAAATAATCCTTCTGCCTCAGCCACCCAAGTAGCTGGAACTACAGACATCCACCACAATACTGGCTGGTTTTAGAGAACAGGTCTTGCTCTTGCTCAGGCTGGTCTGGAGTTACTGAGCTCAAGTGATTCACCTGCTGCCTGGGCTTTTCAGAGTGCTGGGATCACAAGTATGAGCCACCATGCCCTGCCAAGTATATTCTTTTTCTTTACTCTTTTTTTTTTGTATAAACATAATTTAAGTGTGCTGCCAAAGTTCAACTATAGTTTCAAATGTGCCATGAGATAACAAAGGTTGGAAAACACTGACCTGTGTATATATTCTGAAATGCAGTTACCTTCCTTTCTCTTTCTCTCTCTCTTGCTTAAAGATGAAGTTAGGGAATCATTTTTTTGCTGGGGTGAGAACAAGTGTGACAGGTTCATAGGAAAATACGAGAGATCCAGTGGAGAGAGACAGCATGCATGACAGAGGCAGAGTGACCCAGAGTGTGTAGCAGGGAAGGTGAGGGACGGCAGAAGCCAGCACACCGATGGCGGCTTGTACTTTGGCACAGGGGATGGAGATCTGACTCTGGGGAGGGGAAGAGGATTTGTGTCTACTCACGAATGCCCTTGGCTAATATGTACAAAGTGTGGCTGAAAACGGTTTCTCCAATTTCCCCTCAGCTCATATTCCATGTGTTCTGAGCCTTTCTTGGATAATGCTCTCCACCCTTACACTTTGTGGGAGTGACCTAGGATCTGTTCCCGTGCTCCTGTGACCCAGCATCCCTGGGGGTGGCTCTTTGTGCTTGGTCCAGTGCCTGGAACCCAATCCTCCTGACCTCTCTCCCCAGCACAGGGCTCCAGCAGTGGCTCTACTCCAGGGAGCCCCGACCTATGGTTCAGCATCCTCTGTTCCTTCCTTTGGAGCATCCGACAACCCTGGCTGGGTTGGCACTCGTTCTTTCTGCTGCTCCGATTTTGTCTCAAGGCAACCAGCTGTTGTGATGGTGCTGGGGTGGGGGTGGGGGCGCAGGGTAGGCTGGCAGGAAGGGGGCGGAGTAGACACGCATGGAGTGGAGGTATAGGAGGCTGAGTTGGCGGGGCCACTTCCACGACCTTCCTTGCTGAATCTGCACCCTTAGCCCTTGATTCCATGTCAACAAAATATTTCCAGGACCTCTGAAGGCTGCTCACCCAGGAATTATTGAGACCTCAATCCATTTCCCAACCTCCTCCCTGCTTCTGATAAACTGTGAGTTTAAAATGCTTCTTTGGCCATGTGAAAACCAAAATATTTCTATAAATTAAAAACTTTCTAGATCCCTTGCCTTGTCTCTGAGCTCGCTTTTGAAATGATGATTAGCCAAAGAAATATGTGCTTTGTGTTTCCATAAAACCAAATAGGGAGACCTCGCTAACTATGACTAGGTCTGGTGGAAGATTTTTTTTTTTTTTTTTTTACTTTGAGAAGCTGCAACTCCATGTCTGTGTATTCCAACAACATTTAGCAAAAGGCATATCCTGTCCTTAAAAGGGTGGCAGGTGCTGAGTGAGAAGCCCCTCACAGGGCAGGGGACAGTGAAAGGCTTTGGAATGTGGGAACTCAAGTCTGGATTACATCAAAAGGCCTTCGTGTGGCAGCAGAAAGCATAGTCAGGGGAACTTGGCATGCCTGGGCTGGATGTGAAAAGGCAGGTTGGGCACGGCCCCCACTTTAAGCTAAAACAAAGCTTTTCATCTTATCAAATGGATGGCAAGGGCCACTCTCACCTCACTTGATGAATGGCTGTAGCAGACCACATTTGTCTCACACCTGGCAGCCGTTCTCCAGTTCGTGGTAATGAGGATCTTCCCTGAGAGCAGTGGAGCCATTGCTCCTGCCCAACTGCTCCCCATGCTGTTCACACCAAAGGAGGACCCTGCCAGAGGCTCACGCCAGTGGAATTGCAATGCTGTGATACTTCCAAAGACAGCAGCCTCAAAACGGTGATCATAAACTCACAGACCTCTTTATTAGCTCACAGAGTAACACTATACTGAACACAGAACTGACCAAAGAAAACATGTCCAAACTTGCCTCCTCATTTGGAAGAATTCTGAAGAACTGGAGCCATGTACCATTTGGGTAGAGGCCACACAGCACCTGTGGGTAACTGCACGGGCAGTTTAGTCCTGCCTAGTGGCTACTTACAAATTAATGTTGTGAGTGGTAAATAACCCATTTTAAAGAAATACTGAGTCAAATACGACACGCTGAGGAACTCGAGGCTAACTAAGGATGTCAGAAGATAGAAAACCCGGACCTGAGAAAGCTGAGGTCACACCTCTGTCCTGTTAGCCATGACAGGACCTTTACTCAGGGACCTCTGGACTCTGCAAATCCGGAATGTGTTTCAACTAGCACTTAGAACCCCACTCACTTCAGAGAAACACAGATCCCTAGTGACAAGGGCCTGTCATTCACAGCCAGTCTGCTGCTACACTAAGATGGGTTCTCCCTAATGGACCTCAGACTCAAAGCAGGACAGGGGTGTCTTGTGTTCCTTAGCTCCCCCTCCTCTGAGGAGTGCGCCTGATGGAACAGATGAAGAAGAAATGAGATTACAGAGGTTCTGCAATTTTAGCTCCATGGCCCTCTTTAATATGTATGATTCATACATATTATGTATGAATGGACACTTTGTATGTCCAATCATAATATGTATGATTCATACATTTTATGTATGATGGGCACTTTGTTTAAACAAGGTAAAGGTGAATTTCTTTCTCCTTATTAATTTGCTCATTTATCCTTTGTTTGTTTATCTTTTTTGTTAAAAGCCCATGCATTTGCTAAGCACATATTCTCTGTGTATTAGATATTGTGCCAGATGTTAGAGAATCAAAGGGAAAACAAATAAACAAAAACCTGGTACCAGCCCTTGAAAAACTCTCCATATCCAGAAGAAAAAGTTTGTCACATAAAAAAGCCGAAAAATAAAAAATCCGAAACAAGTTAAATATAATTTTGCAGTTGCTGTTAATGGGGATATTTGCTTGGTATGGGGAAGAAACCTGGGAGAAAGTGTTCAATCAGTGAAGGTGTGAGTTTTGGAGTATGTGCAAGCTCTCACACAGGTGGGACAGGAGTGAGGTTGGAGTCTGATAAGAAAAGGTTTGTGGCAAAGATTACCCTTGTACAACGTCTTGCAAGATGGCACCCACCAGGAGAGCAGGTGGAGGCTGGTCGAGACTTGGGCAGAGTCTGGAGTATGGGTGAGGGGGTTGAGTGAGAGGGGCAAAATGTTCCTGGCAAGGACAAGATTTCAGGAGACTGGTTTCTGTCCTTCAGTCACACAAAGTTTTTAACATATTAAACTGTGAACATACTGTAGTTTGGGAACAACCACACCCCTAGAAGTACAGGGGAAAGAAGAAGGGCTGGCTAAGGTGGCAGGCGGGCACTTCCAAGGTCCCACCGCCCTAGGACGACACTGGGGGAACAGCAGTACAGGTGAGGAGACTCACCAGCAATGGGTGTGTCTGTCAAGGCAGGGAGTGGAGAAGGAGCAGCAGCTGATGAGTTCATCGTCCCACTTTTCAAATTGGAGTTGCCTGTGGACCTCAGGGTAAGAGAGCTGGTAGGAGAGAGAGTAGAAGGTTCTTAAGGTCCACAAATTTGCACTTTTCTTTTTGTCAAAAACTACCATTTTTTATTCCCTTATGGGAATAGGCAACAGGCCACAGTGGTATTAGCATTACTTTTGATTTTGTTACCAGTAGAAATCACAAATGTATTCACATTGCTTTTCAGTTATTGTAGACATCTTGAAATATTGTTCCCACTTGCCACGGCTTCAAAATGACATTAGTTACTAGACCTGCTTCCCCATGCTGTTACTTAATGTTAATGAAAGCAGGCATATCATACCATGCATTTATTTTTGGTATCTTAATAACTACATTTCAGTATGACTTGTTTCATGTAGTTCATGTCAAGTATTTAAAAACATGATTCTGAGAAGAACTTCGTGAGCTTCATTAGGCTGCCAAATACATCCATGGACCAAAGAAAGGTCAAGAACCTCTGGCCCTGAGTTTGAAGGCACCAGGTCTGGTCAATAATTCACGAGCTTCTGCTGAGCCAGGCTGTGCTGAGGAGGATGTGACCTATTCCAGGGGGCTCCATAAATAGAAATAAGTGGAAATGGGTGACTGCAAAGGGAAGCAGAGTCTGTGCTTGTGTGGTTGGGAAGCCGCTGGTCTGTGTGGATGTGGTCTCCCGCTCACAGTGCCCTGTGCAGTCTCGTTTCTGGCTCTTGTGGATGGTGAGGCTGTGCACTGATCCCACATGGGGGGCACTGAATGTGAACATTGCTTAGAGGAGTTTGAACTGTTAGTAAGCATGAGTTATGACGAGAAAAATGTGAAGCAAATGGCCGTTCTGAGAAATTATCCCTGGGAAGGTCTTTTCCTTTCTGAACCCAGATTCTGCTGTTCATTCAACCGTTGAAAATAATGTGCAAACTTGGGCAGGGAGGAGACTTGAGGTGGGGTAACTACCTAAGCCAGCCACAAAGCTGGACATGCTCACAAGCTCTGCCCCTCACTGACATGAGGCCTCACACTTCACAGACATCTCTCCTTTTTTTTGCCTCCTAAGGCCAAGAGGTTGACCTGGACACTTGGCCTTTCTGCTTACCTTGTCTCACTCTTTGGTTTTGCTGCCTTGTGGCCGCTCTTGGGAGGCAAAACAATCCAAATTGCTATGTGACTTTCAACCCTTAGAAAATATAAAGGCCACTTCAGAACATCAACACCAGGCCAATTTACTTCTAGAAATCAATCCTACTAAAATCTCAGTCATGTGCAAGGTTGTTGATTGAAGCATTATTCTTGATTTGAAACTTGGAAACAACCTAAAAGTCAACCAAGAGGCAAATATTGGCATTACATTACAGAATTCTACATACACATTTACCAAGTACTTCAAAGCGGGGAGGAGGGGGGCGGAGAATATACCCACATAGATGGAGATTCCACCACATTGCTAAGTGGTAAAAAAACCTTGCAGAATAGTATGCACGATAGAACCACATTTTTAAAGCAGAAGTTTATTTGAGGTTCTCAGTGTGTTTGTAAATGTCTGAATAAGGACCTCAAAGATGATCCTTGTTTAAAAATGTTTACTTTGGAGGCTAAGAGTGGAACTGGGTGAGTAGGAGAGGAGGAGGATGGGAATTAAAAAAAAGTCACTTCACTATAATATTTTCATATTGTTTGAAAGTACAAAATTATTTTTGTGATTTAAAACATAGTCAGAAGAAAGATCACATCAGCCCTCATCATGCATAAGGGTAACCATTTGGGAATTGGTTTGCAAGTTTTAATTTGTCAAGAAAACCATGCTGTCTTGGAAAAATTCTGAATCGGTTGGACGTTGTGAATAGCAGAGATCCAAAGTTCTACCCAGATGAGGCTGTGCTTCTTCAGAGGTAGACAGTCCAGGGCTGCTGTGGCAGCTGTTTCCCAGCTCTGCTCCCTTCGAGCTCAGTCTTGAGCTCCTTGTCTTGAGTATGCAGCCTCACTCTTTGTCTTAGATGGGGCCTTGAGCCACAACCGTGTTACTTGAGTTCTCAGATGCAGGGTAGAAGCTGTCCGCAGAGAAATTCTCTTAAAGCTTGCCTTTCTTCGCTGTCATGACATAAAGGTGAACCATTTCTATTCTGTGTTGCTACGTGCCATGAAAATGGATCTGAATGGATTCTCATTCGACGAGAGGAGCTCATTTAAGGCAGGCCCAGACTTCCCTTCTGCATGTCTCTCCTAACTCTCCAGCCCCCCCATTCCGTGAGTGCATCACATGGAGGAGTCTCAAGGCGCCTTCCTGACTGAGTGCAGACCTGAGCAGCAGTGTGGGCGCCTCTACTCAGGGACACCTCTGTTCCTTCCTTCACTCCGCCTCCCTCTCCTTCCACATTCGCCTTCCCCCTTCTCTCTCTTCACTCACCAGCTTTGCAGAGGTGAAGATTGTGCTGCTCTGGGGATGGCTGGGTCCTCGCAGCAGGATGGCAAGTCCACAATGAAGGCACTTTTCCTCCCATGACCAGTATTTGGAGAATTAGCTTTCAGAGTATAAAACAAAAAGACACCAAGTGGAAAAGAAAGAGCCAGTCCACCAAATATGGATTCTCCTCCTGGCTACAGGAACAGCTCATTCCGGGTATGTACCTGTGTGTGGGTGTGAGAAGGGAGAGAGGGAGAAAGACATGTGCACTGTTCACATGAAATTTTAGCTATTTAATGTCTCTCATCCAAACCCTTGAAGTGTTTCACTCATTCTTCTTTCATGACATTTTCCGTTCTCAAGTCCTTTCCGAACACAAAAACAGGGAGAGGATTAAAACAGGAAGAAAATGTGAGGACCTCACACTTCCCATATAAGAAGCTCATGCTTGTCTCTCTTCTGAAGTCTCCCTCCATTGGCACTTTCTCTCCCTTCCCCAAGTTCCTGTCACACTGACACTGTCCCAGGGCAACGCTGCTGACAGTCTAATTAAATCAGGGTGCTCACTGTGACTTACAACCAGCTGTGAGTTCTTTTAAGTTGTGGACATTGCCTAATACTTATCCCCCTAACATAGTGCTGGGGTGTAATATATACCCGACAAATGTTTTTTTCTTTAACTGATAACCAAATCATCTCTGCATGCATTAAATATAAAATGGCTAGAAAAAGGTAAATAGGGATACGTAAATGAACCCAAACCTTGAAATTAAGTCTTCCTTTCCCTGTTTTACTTTCCACAGCATGCCACCCTCCTCTAAGATGCTGCGTAATTTAACTGACTATGTTTAGAACTGGTCTGTCTTCCCACCGGCACCTGGAGTTGCATACATGGCTGACAGGAATGTGCTTTGTTACAATCACTTGGCGAACTGGGACGATATGTACCGAAGTTACCAAAGCTTACATATTACGTTACATTACAGAATTCTACATACACATTTCATTAAATCTGAAATGTCTGATTTTGAATCAAAGTATGGTTTATTATATCTCAAACTAGAAGCAGTGCAGTTAATCAAGTGTGCACCCAAACTATTGACTCAGTTTTCCATCCTAACAGTAGCTTGTCTACAGCAGCAGTAAAGAAGCCTGGAGTGCGAGTGGCAATGAAATCACAAAAGGTGTTTTCCACAGCTTGGTGGGGACAGAATACTTATCCTTGTAAGAAGTGGTCCAAAGCCTGGAAGGACACTCAGTGGGTGTGGGGTCTGGTGCTGGGGCG
>CAUYQV010081866.1:0-27800 GCA_963574575.1 Galagoides demidoff
GCCTCCCAAGTAGCTGGGACCACAGGCGCCCGCCACAACACCCAGCCATTTTTTGGTTGCAGCCATCATTGTTGTTTGGCGGGCCTGGGCTGGGGATTCGAACCTGCCACTTTGGGTGTACGTGGCTGGCGCCTTAGCCGATTGAGCCACAGGCGCCGAGCCGAGACCCCTATTTTTACTAAAAAATAGCTAGGTATTGTGGCGGGCACCTGTAGTCCCAGCTACCTGGGAGGCCGAGGCAAGAGGATCATTTGAGCCCCAGAGTTTGAAGTTGCTGTGAGCTATGACAACATAGCACTCTACCCAGGGTGACAGAGTGAGACTCTGTCTCTCAAAAAAACAAAACAAAACAAAAAAACCTAAAAATGGGGTGGTGCCTGTGGCTCAGTAGGTAGGGCGCTGGCCCCATATACTGAGGGTGGCGTGTTCAAACCTGGCCCTGGCCAAATTGCAACAAAAAGTAGTTGGGCGTTGTGGCAGGCACCTGTAGTCCCAGCTACTCAGGAGGCTGAGGCAAGAGAATCACCTAAGCCTAGGAGTTGGAGATTGCTGTGAGCTGTGATGCCACAGCATCTACCCAGGGCGACAAAGTAAGACTCTATCTCTAAAACAAAACAAAACAAAACAAAAAACCCTAAAAATGAATAATGACTTACACATTTGTTAAGTGTTTAGACTAGTCCCTGGCTTATTATTAGCATTATTATTATTGTTATTAGTATTACTAGTGTACACATAGGTACTAAATAAATATCTGTGGAATGAGCACTTTTTCTAGGATGAGTTTACAAACTTAATTGTCAGATCTTGTACAACAACATTTCTGGTGATCATTCCAGAAAAAGAGCTCCAAAATTTCTTTGAAGAAGGAACCAGATGCTGGTGTCAGAGTATAGCATCCCAAAGGGAATACTTCAAAGGTGCCCATAATGATATTCAGTAATGAAGTATGTAGCACTTCTCCTAGGGTGAGTTCGTGAACTTAATTGCCTGACCTCATACTTCAGGTGTTTTATTACAATGTTCATTTTTTGCATGAGAAATTATACTAGTATCTGTGAGTCTACTAACCATGCTTTTGGAAAGCTTGGCTCTGCTCAATAAAAAAAAAAAAATTATACCCAAAGTATTAGTATGTTCTATTTAGTATCTATATACCTAAATGATAGAAAAATTAAATTGCCTTTAGGTATTAACCTTGCGAATCCAGCTCTATAAAGTGACCCATTTCCTTACCAAACGCAGAAAAGATTATTTGGGTAGATGAATCTGAGGTGTTATGAGCTCCTCAGAAGAAGGTAGCTAGCTATTAAGTACAGGACCATAATATCATCAAAGGTGAACTAGAATATTCTGGACCTTTGACATGTATCTCCACAACTGAATCTATGTTGGGCTAATAAATTTCAAAGGGAGTTAGTTTTAATAATTACAGAAATCTTACTTAAGTATGTCACATTTAAATAAACTTTGAACAGCAGATATAGAGATGAGAAAGTGAACTTGAATCCTATAGTCAGGAAGAGGTTTTCAAAAATAAGGAAAGCGTATTTCGATTTGTTTGTGTACATTTACTGCAAAGGAAGAGCCAGGCACTCATCAATAGTGCAACCGTGGAAAAGTATTGGATTTAAGCTTTGCTTTAAATGAATCTGTGTGTGTTCTGTTTTGGATCACTTCCTCAAGTCAATACTCACCGACCTCAAAGGACCTCTCTGAGATCTTTTAAAAAGATATCTGTCCACCCCTGAAGATAAGACTACAGCTCTGTTTTAAGATTCATGTCTAAAATCTACTTCTCTTTAAAAACTATCATTGTTATCTTCCATGAAACAAATTACAGGCAATTACATAACTGTGTTTATGTTTTCTGTTGGAAATTTTAGAGAATACCGTCAAGGTGACCTCTGCCCAGTGTGTGCAGCTCAGATCAGCAACATCAACATCACCCGGGCACTTGTTAGGGCTGCAGAATCCCAGCCCTCACCACAGGCCTCCTGAATCCGAATCCAGTTTCACCAGATCCCCAGGTGATTTGTATAAACACATTAGGGTTTGAGAAGGCCAGCTCTTAAGCTGTCAGATGAACAAGACTTCTGCTAAGCATTGGGTAGGTGGGATAGTTTGTTACACAATTTAGCCTGGTAGTTATTTAGAAAAGTACAAGTTGAATAAGGTGGGAATAAAATGTTTGCTCAAATGAGCTGTTTGACTTTTGTGAAAAGAAGGCCACCTGAGGATATTAAAATGAAGAGAGGCCGTCTCTGATATCTGCGTGTCAGGCTGCTCCTGTCTTATTGCTTAATTAGAAACGTATCATCGTGGCTCCTTGTATAGCCAGCTGCACACTGAACGGAACATCACATCTGCTTAGTGATTCAGGAGCTGGATTTTCATAGGAGAAAGTTATCTAATTACAGTGTCACCAAACTTGTGCTAATTTCACAATATTCATTTTTCAGTCCTCTATGGAAAGGGAGATTAGGAAACATCCAGAAAAGGCAAGTCAGGGCTGTTGAATGAAGTCTGCAGTCATTGGCTGATTTAAAACAAAACAGCCACACAGCCCAACCCACATACAATCATCCTGTTGCCTTTTACAGATGCTTTTTCTGTCAGAGCTGATATCCGAGGACATTCATCCTCTCCTTCCTGGGCTTAGAGCACAGGTGGATTTAAAGCTCTCGTATGGTTTATCACGAAGTAACAGTAACTGATGGATGATCTCCCTCCTCCTGGAGACAGAGAGAGCTAATGAGATTTGACGACTGCCTCTGGTTAAAGACCCAGGACTGATGAATGCGCTAGTGACTCCACTGACCCCAGTCAACTGATTTTTATTGACAGCCTGTTGACATAACAAACTAAGGGTTTGTGATTTAAGCTGTTTCTAAGCCCTTAAACAAATAAGGCCTTTTCTAATAGTACTCTATTTGTAATTTGACCTAATTAAACACACCTAGCACCCTTTTGGAACCCTGGTTATTGTTTTTTAGTTATTTACAAAATGGTTTTATCTAAATAGAAGTGTCTATGTGTTTGTTGTTGTTTTTTTTTTTTTTTTTTTCCATAAGCTTCCTTTTGTTCACTAATCTCACTCGGCACATTGTAAGTAAAGGAATCCCCTCAGTTCAAAGGAATAGATGGATACAAATGTCAGACCATGGGTTTAATTTGTTTAGAACACATGGTGTTTCTCCACAAGGTAACCTGCTGTATTTATTTATTTTCTTTGGGTTAATTATAATTCCCAACCTTTGTGGTCAGGCAGCGTCTAAGGTTACGTTACCGCAGACTGACAGTTGGTATATGTACCAGTCAATCCCTTCATTAGATGTATACAGGTTTAGTTAAGTAGCATTAAATAGGATTCTTAGAAGTATGTCTTCATAGTACTTTTAATACTTAAGGCTTTGTAAAAACTATCCATGAAGGGAAAGCTCCTCAGCATAACTGCTCAGGGAAATAGGGCTAAATAACTGAACATTAAATAATTGGTTAAAGGTGCTGTTAGTCGAGCCTCAATGCTTGCTACAAGGATGTATGTACAAGGACTGACTTTAATAATTTGCATTATATTGTCCCAACCAGTAGTTTATTTTTGCCACGGAGATGTAGAAGATATTACAAGCTACTGGATGCACTGTCAGATTAACTTATTTCATTAAAGAAGTTGGGAGAACAAATAGGAAAAAAAAAACTTATTTTTCTAGTAAATATTAATGTATTACATTTCAAATAATGGTGCCTGACATATTGAATAATTATTTTCTACAGTGTACGTATGCAACAAAGATATTCCATCATGCATTAGAGTCAGTTCTGGCTCTGCCTAGCTGTTTACATTTGCAAATGTAGCAAACAAGGTAATGAAGCAACTATTTCTATTGCAGTAGATATCTTTTGTGTGTGTGTGTGTATGTGTGTGTGTGCATTAAAGTTGTAAACGGTAACATGAAACAAATGAAAGTTCTTGATATAACGGTATGGAAAACAAGAAGGAAATGAAAATATTTTTATGCCTACTTAGGAAAAAAAAAAGGGTAGCACTATTCATTCCAAGTACTTTTTTTTTTTAATGTTTAAGCTCTTAACTCACATTGTTATGCTTAAGATGATAAACATATATCCTCTTTTGATTGCTTTGTCTATGTTTCAGATGAAACATTTCAGAAATTATTTTGATGGGTGTTGCCGGCGTCGGCAGCGCTGACGTTTTTATTGCATTCTGTAGTGGCGTTTGCACTCCGTTTTTACATTCATTCATCCGCAGTGGCTTTGTCTCGTTTTTTTGTTTTGTTGGGGTTTTGTTTCTTTTTTCACAGTGCCTGGTCTCTTTCTTGAAGTTGGATGGCAGGTAGACTTAAACCAGTTCATGACTGTTGTGGTGAATGAAGTTAAAAATGTCTTTCTGATCTTGTGTTGTCATTTCCATTCTTGCATTTTCGTTTGCATATTATAAAAAAAAAAGAAAAAGAAAGAAAGAAAAGAGAAAGCAAGAGACAGAAATCAGGACTAAGTCCTCCACATCAGTTTCACTGTTAAAGGGCCCTAGACTGATCTCACCTGTCCCGTAGCTCCAAGATTCACAGAAACGGAAATAAAGAGGTGGAATGAGGAGCCTGGACTTTTAAATGATGTGATGTAATTTATCTCTTTTAGGCATTTTGATGGATGCATCTCAAAATACACAGCCAGAGTCGAAAGAAAAAAACAAAGGGAGGAGATTTCCCAAATAACAATATTTAATTTTCTTAATAAAAATAACAAAATGCACTGTGGCAGTCCTGTCAAGTAACATTTTCTATGCACACTGCTCAAGTCAAGCAGAAATACCAGAAGTTTGGTTAACTTGGGCAATATTAACATTTTGGGCAAAACTACTCATTATGGAGTTTCTCCCGTGTGTCAAAAACAAATAGATTGTTTATTTGGGGGCATGTATGCCTTTGGTTTTTTTCATGCAATTTTTTTTTGTTTGTTTGTTTTGTTTTTCTGGGACAGACATAGTAGTAAGGACTAGTGTTAGAAAATACATATCACTATTCTTGGAATATTTATGGTCAGTCTACTTTTCAGTAGAATCTGTTTGGATAGCGTTGACATGATAGATCTTTTTCCGTACTCCTTTATTATTGATTATTTTAGTTTCACCTTTACTTTCATTATTATACATATTTTGGTGGAGAAGAGGTTGGGCTTTTTAAAAAAAAGGCAAATTTATCATAACACTAAAATACTTTGTATTTTTGACTTACTAAAGCCTTTATTCCATCTCTCAAGACATATTACAAAAGAAATTCCTTCGGGAGAGGTTTAAATATTTTGAATCGTTTGTCTTAAATTGTGATTTTAAATGAGCTATTTACACACTTGACCCTTTTCGTGATGACTTTCACAATTACCAAGGAATTTTCTTTGGTGGAAAGAAAATTTTCATCCCCTGTGATCAAAACTATATGCCAGCTAAAATTGTATGCCGTTTAAAAAACGGAACGTCTTTTAAAATTACTTCTCTATAGTCTGAATTAAGTTTGGGATCAAATTTTAAGCCAGGACAAGCTCATGTGTTTTCAAGCCTTCTTTCTCACACTTTCCCTCATCCTCATTTACCCTGTATTTATTCTGTTGTTTGGGATAGAAAAATCATAAAGAGCCAGTCCACCTCAGAAGTCTGTGGCTTGCGAGACACACTACAGGACTCTAAGTGTAAGATGAAAGGATAGAGCTCTAGACATTTACTTCAGAGTTGGAGCGGAGAAGAGCGCGCCCAATACTCGCTACGTGACATATTGAGATGTTTTGTTTTGTTTTAAATCATCTTTTAAGATAGTGATATTCTGTTCTAAGCTGTTCTCTTTTAGTAAAGGTAGATTGTAGAGAAGACAAGCATGAGATTCTTAATATTAAAGAGAAGGGAATAAAAGTGATTATCTGTAATAACTCTTTGTTGCAGCCTGTGGTAGCACATTATGTTTATGATTGCACATGTGCACATAATCTATTATGATCCAATGCAAATACAGCTCCAAAAATATTAAATGTATATATATTTTAAAATGCCTGAGGAAATACATTTTTCTTAATTAACTGAAGAGTTTCAGTAGTGCTATTAAAATAATTATTAGCCTCCTGCTGCGTGGCCGCAGACCATCACGAAGTGACCTGTCTGGAGACCTGTGAACTTCCTGCCTGTTTAGTTAATGAAATTAGCGCATCTCTAGATGGAGGGATACCTGCCACCCTGTGGAGTGGATGTAAACGGGGAGCAAAGACGCTGGTGGTCTGGTTCTGTGCTGTACACCAGTCTTTTGCCTAAGTTGAGATGAGCTCACAATTACTATCTTTGGATCAAGGGCCATGGTAAAAATGGAAAAAAAAAAAAAAAAGAAAGAAAACTCAAGGCATCTTTGTTGAGCCAGTAGGTGACAATGTGCTGACTGTTCTAGACATAGGAGAAAACTGAGGGGCTAGAATGCAAGCTGAGTATGGAACTCAATATGCTGACCAAAGGTAGGAGCCTTCAGGCAACTGCAAATGGCAAGAGCATAGCAAGGCCCCATCAGGACTCGGAGGGCAGTGTTACTTCCCAAAGCAAGACTCTGCCACGGGCAGAGGCATAGCTTCTTTGCAGAGCCCTTCCTTTTGGTTTTTCATTGCCATTTCAGACAGTGAACTCCTGTTCCTGATGGCAGTGCGGTTGTTTAGAAAGCATCTCGCTTGATTGCAGTAACTGGAACCTCTGGAAGATGCTAGGGCAGAAGTGAATCAAGTTAGGCTTGAAGAAAATGTGAAATTCAACCGTAATCCACACATCGAAACTGGATATCTTATGCTCACATGTTATCCTCCTAAATGGAAGGGTGGGGCTGGAAGGTTCACTCTGTCCTACACCAGAAAACAACAAGAGTTACTTTACCATAGAAATGATGTTAGCCTTCATTAGAGGAAATGGTCCTTCAAGACCTAAAAGTCCCAAATCTCAATCTTGGTTTTACCCTTGACTTTTCAACATATGAACTGCAGCAAATCACTTTTTCTTTTCTTTTTTGTGCCTCAGGTTCCTCAGCTGTAAAGTGGAAAGAAATATAATAATAATTAATAATAATAATAATAATAGTAATGGAAATGTAGTACTTGTTTGTAAAGCACTTTGAGCTCCTTGGTTGAAAGGCACTATGGGAGTGTCAAGTATTAATATGTGGCCAAGGGGGTTATTTAAACTCAATTCCCAAGGGCCAGGAAAGGTTGGAGTCATTTTTGTTAAAGATGAGCTGTAAATATCATAACTAGGCAACCTACAGTGTTGACTACAAGGAGGAAAACTGCTATAAGGCCGATAAAAGCATAGTTTCCTAACGGCTACCAACGAGGCAAATATCTCTATAACAAATGCCAAATTCCTTAGAGCGAACTATTTGACAACATGAATAATTTGGGGGGAGGGACAGGGATGGGAAACATCTCAAAATGCCAATGTACAATTAACTTACAGCAATATTCACCAGCAGAAAAATGTCTTTCATATGGAATGATTTCATGTTGCTAAGTAAAAGAATTCAATTTGTAGTCCTGATTTGAATATTAGAATGTTGGCTATAATAGTTCTGTTCTTACAACACATGAAGTTTTTTCGTTTTATTTTATTTTATTTTATTTTTTTGTTTTCATAGTGCATGTTCATTTCTACTCACAAACATGTTCTTGGTGTATTTCTTATGCAAACAATCTTCAGGCAGCAAAGATGTCTGTTACATCTAAACTTGAATAATAAAGTTTTACCACCAGTTATACATAATGGCGTTGGTATGGTTTATATGGATTCACGTTCAGCCATGTAGCAATAGGAAATTTGGACCACTGTCACATATAGACAGGCTCTGATGAATTAAGATGGTGAAAGCAAGTCACCATGTTTTTAAATATAACTTAGATTGAAAGCCTAAATCCTCTCAACTTGTTGGTTTGGCTTTGCGTTTGCTTTTTTTTTTTTTCCTTTAACCAATCAATCTCTTATCAGTAGATTTTATGTAAAAAATATACATATATATTAGTTTCTATAGAAAGGTTAACAATAAACATTGTGTTTATTTCAAAAACATTTATTGACTATCAAATTTTGAGTGCTGAGTACTGGGTAATGATTATGTTACAATATGTAAAACTCTCCCTTACCAAGTTTAATTTTGACTGCTATCATTATACAAACAGGAGTATGACATGAAGATCCTGATAAATCATCACAAAACAATTTAATGTATCAAATGCCACATTTGTTTGCTTAAAATGGAATTAATCAGAGCAAGTTTCCTGAAGGATGATTTTGAAAGGGCAGAAAAGCAGAAGAAATCCAGATAGGAAAAGACTCACCTAAGGGTTTTGAACCAGAAGGGAAAACACAAAAGGACAGGCCGTAGAGCAGACAGATAACTGGGTGTTTCAGAAGATTTGTTTTCAAAGTTTCAAAATAATCTACCCTGCTTGCACAGTCTTCATTTCTCATTTTCGGTGAGCCCAAATAAAGGAACAGATCCTTTTATCCCTCTTCCTCCTTCCCCTTTTTTTCCTTTCCCTGTGTTTTAAAGACAGCAGGGCAGAGAGATTTTGAGGGGTTTTCCCACTGATGAAGTGCTTGTCTCACAGCTGGAGACAATGTTCTCCAGGTTAGATGCAGTAATCACGGGCAATGCGATTTCCTTATATCACTTGGATTCTCCCATGAGGGACCATCCTTCCGATGAAGTTACATATACTTTGTTCTCACTCAGGACTGTCAGAATCTCACTAAAGGAGAAACATACAGCCATCAGATGTTTACAGGTTTTTGACAGAAGAGAAGTTGAGTCAGCCCTGGCAGTCCCTATTCCCTTTTTTGGTCTCCCATCTCTGTGAGAGGAGACCAAGGGTCGGAGGAAGGAAAACAGGAGGACCAGAAGGAACAGACAAGCAGCCTGCTTGGATGAAGCCAGCTGGTGACTTGGGCACCCCAAGAGCTCAGTCCCCTGTGTATGAAGGTAGTCTTTCTCTCAGGTCTAAGAATATTCCCAAGGGTGAAGGTTGACTTGTGTTACCACATTTTCAGTTTTCAAGAAATACTAAACAAGGGGAATTTTATATGAGATCTAATTTTTGTGTTAGAGCTGACTATTTTTTAATACTAGAAGCCAAACAAAACACTAGCTGAGAATAAAATTCTAGCCTTATACTGCTAGGCTGTGACCCCTGGAGCTTGAACAACGGTCAACTCCGATAATTGGCAGGGAGGAAGTTGGGCAAGGGGCTGAGGTTAGTTGTTGTTGCTCTGGGTTTTGTCCCAGGTCCCACTAGCTCCAGCTCCACCAGGAAACCTGAAAGAGTCATGGCCGCATCACCTGCCTCATTCCTTCAGAGCCAAATTTGCTTAAAATGTAAAACATCGGCAGAGAAGAGAAATAAATTCTGTTTCTTCAGCGAACTGCAAATTACTCTGCACTTCTGTTCTCCATCTTCCTAAGTCAGAGTTGTGTTTTGTTTTTTTTCTTTTCCTTTTGAAGACACAAGGGTATGAACACATTTACCCTTTCATGGACAAAGAAATGTCAGAAACTATTAAAAGTAGCTATTGTCCAGTCATGCCAAGATGCCCTGATACTTCTTGTCATATTTAACATGCCAGGGATAGGAAAACGTAAGAGTAGAAGGGGAGGAAAGGGATTTTTGATCATACGAAGGAATAACTTTAAAAATGATTTTAAATAAAAATAATTTTTTAAGATTAAATTTTATTCCTAGTTTTCTATTGTTCTCTGATATATTCCGGGTGGCAGTAATCCTAAAATCATCTTTCATTAATGTAGTGCTTCCACACAACACATTACCTAAGGTAACAGCTGATTCTTTCCCCAACTTCCTGCTTAATAACAACAACAAACAAACAACAATCATTAACAAATATTGACTGTTATCTTCAGGTAAGGAAGAGAGGCTGTGATGGTAAGAGCTATGAAAAGAAAGAAAATATGCTAGGAATTTGCTTAAATTATTTCTGTAAACAGAAAGTTAATTTCCAAGTTAAGAATGCATAAGCACTAAACTATAAGCAGTTTCCCTGGAATATTTATAAACTGAAACCACAAATACGTTGCAGCTGCTTTCTCAGAACATGTATGTGATGTGTACCACCTCTTACGTAAAGTAATGTCTGTCATCACTGTGTTAACACGTTAGTTTTTGCAGTTAGTATGTAACCAACTATTTCCCTCAAAGCTTGATTTTTCTTGGATGTTTTCTTTCTTCATGGTATGCATCCCTCAATGTAATTTTTGTACTTTGAAAGGATATATATACAACAGTGAGTTTGTCAGGCATGACTAGAGAGCATCCTAACAGTGTATTTTCTATAATTATAATTTTACAATTACCATGCTGATTTTTCCCCCATTGGAATGAGTATTGCCATTATCTTGTTGTTTGCTGGCATTGACACATAGGGCAAACCCAGGCTGCACTAACCAATATCTGTTCAGTCAACAGTTACTGAGCATTTACTATGTTGCTGGGCACTAGTCCAGGCATTTAGGGGTAAATCAATGAAAGAAAACAGACCAAAATTCCTATCTATATAGAAGGGAGACTGGCCATAAACATATACACAAAGTAAACAAATAGTTAATAACATTTTATGTCAGAAAGTGATAAGTGCTCTGGGAAAATGGAGCAGTAATAAAGGCAAGGTGGGACAGATGGAATCATATTCTATAGTTTAAAAAATAGGCATCACTGGAGCCCAAACTTATAAAGGGACAAAGAGAATAGACCTTACGGTGAGAGAGGACAGCTGAGGAAGAAGAACAAGGGGAACAACGCAGCTGGGGTTGGATGGTAGACGAGGAGGATATTTAGAGACACAGAGATGTAAAACGTTGAGGTAGGAGGAAGTCGAATTATTTAGAATACCATGGGCCACTTTCTACAGTAGAAGGATCGTAGCTTCTGTTCTGTCAGAAGTAGGGAAATAATTTAGTGTTTTGAGCAAAGGAGTATTATGTGATTTATGTTTTAATGGGACCATTCTCTGCTATTCTTAGAATAAATCATGAGAGGTAAGCAGACAAGGACAGTTGCAAGGAGACCAGGCAGGAAGCTGAATTCAGTTACCTCTGTAAAAGACAAGAGGAGCAGAAAAGTAGTTTAAATTCCAGATAAAATTTTGATTGTAGAATAAACTAGATTGTCTGGATGTAGGATGATGAAGGAAAGAGTAGGGTCAAGAATTATTCTAAGATTTTTTTGGCCTGAGCAACTGGAAGAATATCTACTGTAAACAGATGGGGAAGATCGTTGGTGTATCGAAAAGAAACAAGTTATGTTTTAGCCAGGCTATGTTTAAGATCCAAATGAAAAGTTCCAATAGACAGAGCTGAGCAGGGAGTTGGGAGTTAGGTAGTCATTAGCATATAGATGGTATTTAAAACTGTGATATTGGCTAAGATCATCTGGGAGTGAATAAAGAAAAACAATAAGCCCAAAGTTTGACAATCAAGGAAATGAGTCAATGCTAGCAAAGAAATTGAGAAAGAAGAGTGCGATGTAGAAGGGAAACCAAGAGAGTAAGACACATTATAAACCGTGTGAAACTAAAGCGTGTCAAGAAGGAGGAAGTGGTTCACCTTGTAAGATGGTGTTGACAGGTCAAATGCAATACTGCCTTAGTCCATCTGTGATGTCATAAAAGAATACCCGAGACTGGGCAATTTATTTAAAAAAATGTTTTATTTTACCCATGGTTCTTCAAGCTATACAAACACATGGCGCTGATCTGCTCATCTGGTGTGGGGGTGGGGAAGTCCATGGAATCAGCCTGCTTCCACTCAGGGCAGAAGCAAAGAGGGGTCCATATGTTCAGAGATCACATGGTAATAGAGGAAGCAAGAGTGAGAGAAGGTGTCAGACTCATTTCAAAAACCTGCTGTCATAGGTTCTAATGGGGTGAGAACTCACCCCCAAGGGTGGGCATTAATCTATTCATGAGAGATTTGTCCCATGACCCAACCACCTCCCTTTGAGCCCCAGCTCCAACACTGGCAGTCAAATTTCATTTCACTATGACGTTTGGAGGGGACAAGTGTCCATAACAGATACATAGAGTTGGGCATTGGCTTTAGCAGCAGGTAGGTCACTGGCAAAGCAGGCTATATAATTTGTGGGTCACCCATGCTGAAGGACTGAGAGTTTCAGAATTCTGAGAAGGCATTTAAAACAGCTCAGGGTCCTTCTCAAGATGGCCCTGTGCAACTGCAGAGGGCAGGGTAAAGTAGGGGGGCTGTATTGCACACCCAGGAAGCTGGCCCTGGTCAACAGTGGCATTGTTAAGAGCAGTTCCAGTGGAGCAGTAGGTCTGAAAGGCTGATGGAATAAACTTCAAAAGGAAAATGAAGAAAGGTTTGGAAACTTCTGGGTTTCCTATAAAGGAGATCAGAAAAATGGGGTGCTAGCTAGAAAGAGATACTGAATTAGTAGAAAATCTGCTTTTGTTTCCTTTAAGCGTGGGAGAAATACGGTCCTTTGCTAAGGATGGTGTGCAGTAGGAAGGGACTCATCAGTCATAGGAAAGAAGGGAGAAGGTAGTTGGAGGGATGTTCTTTAAGAGATGAGCAAGTAAGAGGAGATCGGATCTAATGCCCAAATACAAAGGATGACTTTAAAAAGGAAACAAGTAATTCACATTCGTAGTCACAGGTGGCACCCAGACTACATTTGAATGGATGTTGGTACATGCACGGCTGTGATGGTGAGGTCCCTGGAAACTTTGTTTTCTTGATGAAATGTTTTCCTTGTCCCATTACTGTTCCGTTTATTACTTCATTCAGAACTCCAAAGCATTCCATTCAGAAACTGGGCAATTTGCACAATAAGTAATTCATACTCTCATGACATATATCCAAAGGCATTTGACCATTTAGATAGTCAGAAAAACTGTCACTCGACTGAAGATGGTATTTGAGTCTCACTTTAAAAATTGCTTCTATAAAAATCTGCCCCAATGTATTCATCTCCTTTACCTAGTTCAAAATATTCTCATTTTCATAATCCTAATTTTTAAAAGTCAGCATACGCTTTTGTTTTGCTTGTAAAGACCAGTATAGGAGGGGTAGCATTTTCAGTTTCTTTTAATACTATCTTAAAAATTCCTGAAGATGTACCCAATAAAATGCAGGTTTTTACTAAGTGTTCTTTGTTGACTGAGTGAATTCATTAATGTTTACAAAGTACTGATCTTTTTAGACTCAAAAGTGTGCACAGGCAGACACCAAAGAGAATTAAAATTTGGTCCATACTCTTGATGTTTCCACAGATGTACAGTCAATTGAGTTATAAGGTTGATTTTTTTTTAAATAAATCTTTTCTCATTTGGGGGTATTTGATGATGCTTTAGTTGTTACAGTTAATTTCATTATATATTTTAGCTTCCTCAACAGAAAAGTCTTCCCATTCTCTTAATACGATTCTATTGGAATTTGGGGAGACACATTATCTATTATTGTCACTGTTACTTTTTAACATGAAATATTATCGTATTTAGCAGAAAGCTTTTGTTCTTTGATAATAGTTGTAGTAATGTCTGAAAAAATGATGAAGGCAAGCTAGTTTATCTTAAATATCTAATAAAGTAAAACTCAAAACTGGAGAGCCCAAACAAGTGGACCTCAATGACTAAGAAGAATTTTAGAGAATGAAGTTCCTTTAGTTTCTCCTACCACATATTACTCTCTAAATTGTAACTTATCAATCATGCTTTTTACATGCATGTAGACATCAAGTTAAGACAAGTGACCTCAGCTCAGTGCCTGTGGCTTAAGTGACTAAGGCACCAGCCACATACACCTAAGGTGGCAGGTTCGAATCCAGGCCAGACCTGCCAAACAACAATGATGGTAGCAACCAAAAAATAGCCGGGCGTTGTGGTGGGCGCCTGTAGTCCCAGCTACTTGGGAGGCTGAGGCAGGAGACTCACTTGAGCCCAGGAGTTGGAGGTTGCTGTGAGCTTTGATGCCATGGCACTCTACCCAGGGGGACAGCTTGAGGCTCTGTCTCAAAAAAAAAAAAAAAAAAAAAGACGAGTGACCTCATCATCAATGGCAAATGTTCATCATAAGTGAAAAACACAATTGGTGTGGGTTGCCTGATCCATGATGGATCCATGATGGAAATCCATTGGGACTTCAGCATTCCCAAAGAATGAAAGTCTGGTTTACTGAATTGGTGGTCCTGACACTTGACAGTCTGATATTCAAAGACGACAGCTAAACTTTAACTGGTTTAAGTTGTCCTCAGCAAAAGTGTAGAGAAGCCTTTCTCACTTGACACCTTTCTGGCCTGCACCATCTAATTTACTTTCAAACACTGTTACCTCACTAGTGGTTTAATGTCCAAAAAGAAATGAATTGTCGTTTGATATTGAATACATTGGATCCTAGATGATGGACCATTTTCTTGGACATTTAAGCATTCTATCAACTTGCAGGAGCACGTGCGTTAATTGCATTCACTGTTCTTACCCTAACAAATGGTGAGTAGATGGAGTATCCATTCAATTAAGTTGAAAGATGAGCAGATCATTTTAACTAAGCCCACTCCTTAATATCTACTCTCCAGACTATCCTCACCTGTACTCAAGCATAAAAGCCACTAAATCTTTCTAACCCAACCAGTTTAACTTCAAAAACAAACTCCAAAGTGTTTTATAATTAACAAAACTGTTCTTTGTAAAGACTAACCTTAAAATGAAGCTCTTTTAATATTTAATCTCAGTCATAGAATATTATTTTACAAAGAAATGTATTTTTAATATTTCTTAAATGTATGAACATCCAGAGAAAAGAGTAACACCTGCTCGAACACACCACTGTTCATGATCATTTCAGATAACTGATCGTTTAGGTGGACTAAGGAAATAAAACCCAACATTTTATGAGCATTAATACATTGGATTATGTTTTAAATTTCTTTGATCTTGGCCGGGGTAAAGTGAAAAATAATAATAATTAAAGAAACCAAAGCACAATCTAATAAGTTATTTTAAGATGCTGACTTCAATTGGGAGGATAATATTCATGGGAATCTTGGAAAAGTTTTATAAACAGCCATGACATAAAATTTTAAGTATAAATAATGTCCATCTATAATTCTCTTAGCCATCAAAGAGATTCTTTACTATCTTTTTTCAGTGTGTGCTTTACTCACTGAAGATGTTTGTCCAGACTATGTTATTCATGGAAATAAATACATGGTTTATATTACTTTGCATTGCAGAAAGTCAGTTTATATATAATCAGTGACCATTTATCATTTACCAAATATGCAAAACTTATCAAAACCAGATAATCATAACAATCTAGGCCATCTTACTATGGTACTATAAGTACTATAAGTTCAAGGGCACGGCTGACTCTTTGTACAGATTTTCCATATAAAAAATTAAGTTATTCATCTTCTATACACCTGTTAATTTTCTATCTCCCAAGATGACTAAATCAATTTGGCCTTACCTGTAAACACTTCTAGAAATTTTGTTGGTTATGAGTAACATCTTTCTGTATGTGATACATATGTATGGTATGCCATCATAATAAGTTTGGTGGTAAATAAAATGACTAGATCATTATTTAATTTTTCGCTTGACTAAACGTAACTCTCAAAATGGAAAAAAATGTAATTCTAACATAAAAACAACATAAACACAACAACATAACTCTCACAGGGAGAGTGAGCGCAGGCAAAAGTTGTAATTAACCCACTAATGAGGAAACCAGCAATATGGCAAAGCTGGTTCAAAAAAGCATAGGAAAGATTGAAAGAGAAAGAACCCTGAAGTTAGATTGCTAAATTAGATACGACATAATTCATATTCAATGAGGCAATAATAGCCATAATCTTTTGAATTATGTTTCATTACTAGATAGAAATTGTTTATATCTATCTGGACATAAAATTATCTGTGTGCCATCAGTTTTCCACGAGATAACTTCTTAGAGATACAAAGTAATTTGAACAGTTATATTCTTCTCCAAAATATATTGACACTTAGGATAAAAAACATTCTATACTAGGCCGAATATGGCATTGAAAAGTCAACCAACCATTACTTGGGCCTATTTCCGCATTTGGTTATTTTTTTCTTAGCAAAGCATAGAAGAATATGAAAAAGTATTAAAACATTTATATCTGTATAAATATACAGATTGCTTTCACTTATAAGTAAGTTACTTGTAAAAGTCCATTACTTTCATTTATAAAAATGAAATGAAAATTACTTGTCCCTGTGAACTGAAAGCAGTATGAATTACAGTTATTTCAAACAACATGAATGTATTTCTTGAAGAAAATAATGAATGAATTTTGGTTCCCAGACATAATTGAAATCAAATTCACCACAATTTAAATACCAGATTACTCAATAAAAATTCCTACTTCTAGCTTATGCTCAGTTTTAAAAAGTGCCATCATGAAGAAAAAAATAGAGAGATTTAAAAGTAGAATATTCAGAGTACATTTATGGGAAAACATAAATATGTCATTTTTTCATTTCCGAGTGAGTAACGTCTTATGGAAGTGTCACAGCAGCCTCTAAAATTCAGACAAAAGCTTTTTTGCTCAAGATTTTATGAGTCACTAGCTTCCTTCTGTTTCAAAACATCAAGAAGTGGACCAAAAAATTCACCGTTGGGCATAGGACATTCGCTGTATTTTCTTTAGAAAATAATTCTCCCACCCGCCACTATTTATACTTAAGTCTATGATTCTACTGATTATTTTTAAATAAGGGACTAATGGCAAAAATACGAATTGGAGATGAATTTCTTCTCTAACTACTTGCCTTTGGTCTATTTCAGAAAGCATTTTTTTAGCTACCAGAAGAGGGCATGGAAGGGAAGAGGAGGTAAAAATAGAATGATTGTTTAAAATCATTAAGATCACTCAGATCCAAGCTCTTTTCCCCTTTGTTTTTGATTTTAAAACTCTGTATTTAGGAATAGTAAACACTCATAAATATATTTTAGAGTCAATGCAATAATTTGTTAAGGACCAAAAATGTGTACTAGGGAAATAGGTTTTTAACAATAAAAAAGGTAATATTTGGAAATTATTTTGGAATAAAACCCTTTGGTGTTGCTTTCCTTTTCTAAGATTTAGTATGTACTGAAACTATTTTAAATACATTCGTCATTGAATAAATATTTATTGATGAAATCATGATAGGTCAAAGATTAGACATATCTAAGCAAGGACTGAGGGTGCAGGTGAACAATCTGTCTTGCTGAAATGTGCACAGGAGAAACTGCCAAACTCAAGTTTATTCTCTTCTTACTCATTTAAGGGCTGCTATGGTCTGAAACTTACCCTCCACAATTCACATATTGAAATCCTTCCCCACGAGGTGGTAACTAAGAGCAGAATCCTCATGAATGGGATTAGTTCCCTTAGAAAGAGATCCAGGAAAGATCCTTCACCTCCTCCACCACAAGAGAATACAGTGCAAACACAGTCCTTTGTCAATTCCGGAGTAGGTCCCAACCATGAGTCTGCCACCCTCTTAACATTAGTCTTCCTGGCTTCTGGAGCTACGAGCAGTAAGTGACTGTTGTTTATAAACCTTCCAGTCTATGATATTTTATTACAGCACCACAGATGGTCAAAGACATAGGCCTTACAGGTTAGCTACTACAGAAATGACAGAAGGCCTATAATGTGCCTATAGCAGCTGAAATGTAGGAAAGCTTTTATTTTTAATTTTTTTTATTTTTTTAAATCATAAATACATAGATCATGTATACATTAATGCATGTATGGGGTACAATGTGCTGATTTCATGTAGAATTAAGAATGCTTACATCACACTGGTTACTATATACCTCATCTTGTTTACTTAGTTACTGTGTTAAGACATTTATACTCTATGCTAATAGATCCGACATGTACCCTTTCATTTTGCGCCACAGGTGTGATCCCAACAGATCCCTCTGAAGTCCCTCAGCAATCTGGGTGTGGACGACAAAATGTATGATTTCTGGACAATCTTTTTCTTTTATTCATTGGTGAAAATTCGTTAGTTGTCAGGTATTTTAAAAAATAATGTCCTATTTATTTCACCCCAAATTGATTCAGGTTTGTGAAAAAAATTGATTGATCATCTGTATACTGAAACTTCTGTGATAATTAATATCAGTAGATAAAACTATCCTTAGAAGAATCTTCAAGCCATTGTAAGCCTCTTTTTTCCTCACCTCCTTGTCCAGTCTTTGAACAAGCTCTAATTAATTATTTTACTTGCTAAGCAGCTTTCCCCTCTGCATCCCCTATCCCCAACCCATTTGAGACATCTTTCTTCAGGGTCATGGCCATGGACTCCTATTTGAATACAGAGCTTAAAGGTGAACACAAAATGCAAATCTGACCTTGTTATTCACTTACATTAAGACCTTCATGCTTCCTCTTAGTTTACAGACTAAAACACAGGTGTTTGTGCACAGAAAGTCTTCACCGGCTAACCCCCGTTGACTTTGACGGCTTCATCACTCATTAGTCCCTGGTGAAACTGAACTGGTTCTGATTTCAAGAACACATCAAGGAACTCTTAGTTCTGGATTATTATTTGTACTGTTTCCTCTAATTTGAGTGTCCTTCTTACATCTATTTGCCTATCTTTCTCATTACTGAGCTGTCCCGATGAAAATCAGAAATTACCTCTTAGCATGATTTCCCTGAACAGAATGTTGAAAGTTTCTCCCCACTGGACTTCCTGGCATATGCCTCTCTCTTCACTCCCATCATGTGGAAACAGCTTGCCTTTGCATAAGAAAGTCACACTTGAAATGTGGTGAGTATGACTGTTCTTTAAATTAAAAAAGCACACATAGCTAGCGGCTACTCTACTGGACCGCACAGGTCTATACTCTTTCTGACAGGGTTTCAGGCTATATTGCTGTTCTGTAGGGAAAGTATGAATGCCAGCAGCTAAATAGCCTTTCTTTCTCTTTGTTTCTATGGTAAAATGTTCAGTATTTAATTATAAGCACATTATGTGAATTAATGTTATAAGCTGCAAAAAAGGATCATTTAGAAAATATCAGTTTTTAAAAATGTATTGAAAAATTTACTTTGGCAAATATACCGAAGTCATTTTATATCACCATATTAAGACCCTGATTCTGTAGTCAACTGAAACAGGCTTTTCTCCAGGGTCCTTTTTAACCACCGTGAAAAATTGATTACACTTCATTTGATCTCAGGTTTACAGTATCAGAGTATTCATGTATTTCTGGACATTATTGGTGGTTTTATAAAATACGGAGAAAGCAAAAGCTGTGAGCAATTTTCAAACTTCAACCTTAATTTCAATATTTTAAAATTTAACTGACACGGTAATTATCCTAAAAATTGTCTTAACTAAATGATTTGTGAAACTATGATTGTCCCATTAAAATGACAGAGTACTCAATCAGGAGAGAAAAATGGTTCTCTGAGGTTTGGCCCTATTAAACAGGTTCTTTATATTATTATCCACTTCTCATTTTGAATGCGTGCAGCTGTATGTTCCTGTGTGTGGGGGGAGGAAAAGTGTCACAGTCAGTCGACAGCGAATGTTAGTGTAGAACAGAGCAGCAGAGGGATCAGCGCACAGATTCTGGGGGCAGATTAGATTGCCTGATTGGAATCTCACTCTGCTTACTGATACGTGATGGAAGCAATTCAGTTGCCCAATCTCTAGGTCAGTTTCCTCATCTCTAGGTGGGGGAAGATGGTGTCCTCTGTCACATTGGTGCGGATTGAGCTATGGTAAAAAACCTTTACATCTTAATTTTATAAAGCAAGACAGGATGCTTCATGTCAGCACAATATGTTCATCTTAAATCAACTGAGGACTCAGCTCTATACCCTTTCAGCTCAAGGATTGCAGCGGATACAGCGATCACTATCTAGAATATTGCCGAGCGCCATGCCAGAGGTGAAAGAGCTCAGAAAGATCTACCTCAACCAAGTGCATTCACCCAGACGTGACCCACATTACTTAACACTCAGAATTTATCAGCCAGGTGGGGGTCCAAGGCACAGAGAATAGCCTTATCCCTTGCCTAAAAGGAGGAACAACCAGAAATATTCAATGACAAGACAGTAATGATTATCATAGCAACTATACTTATATAGTAAAGACCTAATTTAGGCAAATTATTTAGAAAAAAATGTGAAGTAAGTTATTATATAAGTCACACTAATACATTTGGAGCTGATTCTTCCAAGGCCACCTAATCTGAGGAGAGAAAGATGATAGTGAATATTGGTTAATATTTTAACTCCCTCAAGTATGATATAATTTAATAGGGTACTGTGATTATATTATAATTTTTATGCAAACAAATAATTATTTATTTGTACAATCAATAAGTATTTAATGCAGATTTCTTACATAAAAAACTCTGCTAAGTTCTGGGAATATACTGGCAAACCTAATAGAAATGTTCCTGTCTGCGTGAGAGATTTGATATTAAATACATCACAAGCAAATAGTCACTTGGATTGTAATAAATGATACAGAGACTTTCTATGGAGGTGATGAGATTAATGGTAAATATTTGGGGATTCTGTGAGTCTTCAAATTATACTGTGCAATTATTCATCCATTGTGCATTCACTTAGGTAATGAACCAAATGTTATTGACTGGGCATTAACTAAGCAGAAACACAGAGATTACTTGGTGCCTGATACTTTCCTTAAGGAGCTCACAATCTCCCTCAGACACAACTACGTAAAGAAATCATCCTAACATGGCACAATAAATACTATCAAAAATAAACTGAAGAGAATAGGAACTTATTCCATATTGGAGGAGTGAATATCTGAAATAGCTTTTGGGAGGAGCATATACCTCCAATAAGATCTGACAAGATAGCATTAAGAGATACCTATTCCAAGTGGAACATGTACAAAGGTATGAATTTGAGGCCAATTCTGTGTAGATGAAGAATCATAAGTAGAGTGGAAGGAGAAATAGTAAACAGTCAGAATGGAGATTCTGGTAGGGCATGTTAATAAATACCCAATGCTATACTGAGTTAGGTCCTCTACCACAGGTAAATAAAGTCAAGAAATTGAAGCAAAAATGTGACCAAATCAGGATACACTTTATACACTTTTAACAGTAGAATGTGTAGATGGAGATTGAGACGGGAGAAAGACCTATTAAGAGTCAGTTATAACCATGACAATTTTGAATTTATTTCAGAAATGCAAAGGTAGTTCAACTTACGAAAACAAATCAATACAATACACTTCAGCAATAGATTGAAGAAGAAATATCATATCATTCTCTTAAGAAATACAAAAAAACATTTGGCAATATTCAATACTCTATAACAAAAATATGCAGTCAATTAGGAAGAGAAGGGAACTTCAACAACCTTTTAAAAGGCATTTATGAAAAAATCCACAGCTATTATCATATTTTATACTGAAAGAAGGCAATGCTTTCCTGCTAATCTCAGGAAAAAGACAAGATAGAGCTATTTGCTCTTGCTACTTCTAGTCAACATTGTACTAGAGTTTCAAATTAGGTTACTTTGTCAAGAAAATAAAATAAAAGTATCCAGATTGGAAATAAAGAAGCAAAACTGTCTCTATTATCAATATGACATAATCTTGTATATAGGAAAGCCTAAGAAATCCAATTAAATGTTATTAGAACTAATAAATGAAATCAATGAGCACAGCAAAATTATGTCACAAAATCAAAATACAAAATAAATTTTCTGTACAGTTGCAATGGGTTATTTAAAAAAGAAAACTAAGAAAAAATTCCATTTACAGTAAAATAAAACTTTGGGGAATAAATTTAACAAAGGAAGTGTAAACTTCATGCTCTGAACAGCACATGTCATTGCTAAAAGAAATGGAAGCAGACCTAAATAAACAGAAAAACACCAGGATCTTGGGTTGAAAGATTTAACGTTGTATAAATGGCAGCACTCCACAATTGGGTCTATTCAGTACAATCCCTACTATAATATGAACTGACTTCTTTGCAGAAAATGACTACGTGATCCTAAAATTCATATCAAAATTCAAAGAACCAATAATAGCAAAAAAAAAGAAGAAGAAAGAAAGAAAAAGAAAGAGGTAGAAAGTAAGAACAACATTGGAAGATTCACACTTTTCTAATTTCAAACCTTATTGCAACACTGTAGAAATCAAGACAGTGAAGTGGCATGTCAATAAATATTTAATGCCTGGTGTTGCCATCAGAATGAACACCAGGATCAATGCAATAGAAAGAGGAATACAGAAAAACCTTCACATTTCTGATCAACCCTCAGATTTGATTTTCAACAAAGGTGCCAATACAACTAAATTGGAAAATAATAGTCTTTTCAACAAGTGGTGCTAGGATAATTATATATCTACATGTGAAAGAATGAAGTGGAATTGCTATCCCATACCATATTAAAAAATTAACTCAAAATATATCAAAGATGTAATTGTAAAATCTAACCCTAAAAATTTCAAAAGAAAACTTAGATGTAAATGATTTGGGATTGGGCAATGTTTTTTAAATATGTTACAAAAAACATAAGCATCAAGAAAGATAGATAAACTAACTAAACTTCTATAAAATGAAAACTGTGTATGTTATAAATAATACCATCAAAACAGTGAAACCTGCAGAAGTGGAAAAGATATTTGTAAATCATATATACGATAATCATGTTTTATCCAGAATATATTTTTAGAAACCTCTTAAAACTCAACAATAAAGACAGACTAAGCATGGGCAATTTATTTGCACAGACATTTCTCCAAAGAAGAGATGTGGTAGACAATAATTACAGGAAAACATGGTTTAAATTATTATTCATAAAGAAAATCAAAACAACAATGAGATAGTACTACCTTACACCCACTTGAATGGCCGGGGCCGGGTTCAAACACACACACACACACTGAAGCAATTTTAAAAAGTAGATAAGTATATGAAACAATGGTTTTACTTAACTGAATACCTGGTAGCAAAGGACATTGATCCCTGAGAGATGGGACACAAACAAGGTGAGTCTTAGAATTTCCCCAGTGTATCACCTGGAGAGAGATTCTAGGTGATGGTGTACAGTGGGAGAACTCAGACAGAACTCAGAAGATTTCCTCAATGGAAGAGATGGAGCTGAGAATTCAGGGATAGCAAGGCATTTAGATTTACTAGGAAGAGTACCAGGGCAAGAGCGGTTTGAGAAAGAATGAGAGAAACAGAAACAAACAAACAAACAAAAAATAGGCTCAAGAGACTGTAAAAATAACTAAAATAACTCAGAACTATAAGATATATGGTACCATTTTTAGCCAGAGATTTAAAAATGCAGAGATCTTACCAAAGACCATTATCTTTTTAGATTTCATATGCAAAACAATCATGGCAGCCCCTTAAGACTGTTTTAGAGGTAATTTTTATTGAAAAAAAAAATCACATAGGCCACAAGAAATTCTTCCCCTACCACAGTATTACTTCTTCTTTCCGCACTTTCTGGGTCTTCATTATGTGGCAGGCACTTTGCTAGCTAGGAATACAGCTGTGAATGAGACAGATAAAATTTCTGCTCTCATGGAGTTCATATTCTAGTGAGCAAATCATAAAATAAAAACTTACGAATAATGTAGCTTTTTAAGAAATAAAGTAAGGTAGGGGAATAGAGTGTTAGGGGTAAAGCAGTATTATTTTAAGATGCGGCCGTAGTTAGGCAAGATTTCCATGAGGAGATGGTGCAAGAGAATTGAGTAATAAGACTCAGCCACTGAATTATCTAGGGGCAATTTTTACCAAAAATGTCTTTTACTTCAGTCAAATTAAATCTTTAATTTCCAACTTAAAGGTTAAATTGTAACATAATGAAATAATCAGAAAAATTCAGAATGTAAGAGTATTCAATAACACACCTACTCTGGTGTCTTCCAAAAGTTACTATTATTGATTGAGAGAGGAGTTACAGGAGACAAGGGGGATGGGAGAGTGGGGAGAAATATATATATATAGAGAGAGAGAGAGTGAGAGAGAGAGATCAGTTAAAGAGAAATTAAAGATACATAACAACAAAAGCAACATACACACCTTGAATTGATCCTGAATCGTTACAAAGGAGTTAAGAGAATGGCTGCAATCTAGACGCTTCTTATACAAAATACTGATAAGGATGTGGAACAACAGGAAGACTCATTCTTTGCTGGGAAGAATTCAGAATGATACAGCTACTTTGGAAGACAGTTCGACAGTTTCTTATAAAAATAAACATACTATTACTATAGGAGCCATCAATTTCTCTCTCTTTGGTATTTATGCAAATGAGTTGACAACTTATGTCCATACAAAAACCTACACACAGATGTTTATGGCAGCTTCATTCATAATTGCCCAAACTAGGAAGCATTAAAGAAATTTTTCATTAGGTGAATAAACAAACAATCTGTGACATGTCCAATGAATAGAATACTATTGCTATAAAGAAACAATATTACAAAATAAAAAAATAAATGAGCTATCAAACCATGAATGTACATACAGAAATCTTAAATGCATATTACTAAATGTAAAACATAATAAAAAGGCTGCATACTATATGATTCCAACTGCATGGCTGTCTGGAAAGTCAAAAGTATTAAGATAGTAAAAAGATCAACAGTTGCAGGGATTAGGTAGGGTAGCGAAGGTAAGCAGGTGGGGCATAGGAATTTTAGGGCAGTGAAACTACACTATGTACTCTAATGGTGGACACATGTCATTTTACATTTGTGCAAACCTATAGAACACACAACACAAGAATTTGGTCCTAATGATGTGTCAATGCAAGTTCATCAGTTGCAACAAATATTTCACTCTGGTGAGGGATGTTGTTGATGGGGGAGTCTATGCATATGTGGAGTGGGGGAATGTAAGAAATCTCTGGAAATTCTGCTAAAATTTCCTGTGAATCTGTATCTGTTCTAAAAAATAAAGTCTTTATTTTTAAAAAGGAATTAGAGAAAGCATGTGAGTGTAAATGTAGGGAAACTTGAATAGGGACTGTCCAGCCAGAGGAGATAGATGCCAGAGCAGAGATGGTGGAGAACTGAATAGTCATTAGAAAAGGTCTTTTTTTATATTTTTTGTCTAATACAATGTTTCTCAAACTGCAGTCCAGAGTCTATGACATCAACATCATTTGGGAACCAAGAAAAATTGCAAATTATTGGACCTCATCCCCAAACTACTGAATCAGAAACTCTGGGAATGGGGCCCAGCAATCTGGTTCATGAAGTCTTCCAAATGATTCTGGATCAAAGTTTGAGAAACACTAGTCTATACTTGGAGAATGGAAATACAAGACACACATAGTCCCCAAGACAGAAAGCCAATCCTGCTTCCTGTGCCTGAGGAAAAGTAACCCACCCCTGGGACTGGCCCAGTAGATATCAGGTTCTCACTCATCAGATGACTCCCTTCTTTCCACGGAGGAAGAGTGGAAAAAGTTCACTTCTCCTTAAGCCCAAGTGAAAAGCATATATGGAGAAAAAAACACTCTCTGGGAAAAAAATTGGCTGTTTATCAGGAACCTAAGGTAAACCCAGGCACCTGCCCCTCAATACAATGTGAATGACTTAAAGAGAGCTCAGCTCTATTACAGTGTTGATTTGGCTTTCCCTCTTGCCACTTGGCTCAGGATTCTGAAAGATGTGTTATCTTCTCTTGATGTGTAACACAATAATTGTTTATAAAAAAATAAACCAAAAGAAACAAAAAGGGATTTATCTCTTATTGTCTCCTATAGAGCTTGCTTTAACTATCTCAAAAATACAGATTACAAAGTCTTTAAACTTTAGTATGAAGGCATTTCTTTCACTAGTGAGTGTGTAAAAAGTACTCATTCTAAGTACATAGAAACCAGGAGGGAAAAGACATTAGTTTGAATAAACAAAGATACACGTACATTTTTTAAAGACTAGTATTTTTAAGCAATACTTGCACATCACATCTCCATCATAAATTTAGCTATCAGTTTCTTCACTTAAAAATTCATTCTGTAGTAAAATGTTAGTTACTAAGGAACAATTTTTTAAAAAGGGAAAGATAAGTGAAAACTATGGACTTAAAACTTAACTATCCCAAAGTCTTTTTTTCATGGAATGTTTATGCTTCATTAGATGATAAATAAATTTGAAAAATACTCAAATTTAACAGATTTTGTTTGTTTGTTTTTGATGAAGAGGAACTCCTCACAGGTATTAGGACTGCTTTGAATTCAACCTGGAGTTGAATTCTGTGGTGATGATAAAATATATTATGGGAAAAAACTGATAATTTACATACAAATCTCATATGATTACTTTACAGATGGGTAAAGAGTATCAAACTCAAGTACCTCAAACTATTTGGGGGATCTCAAGAAGAGTAGTATTCACTTGCTATTAGATTATAGCTAACTATTTTTGAGATTTTATTCATTATTTGAAGTTTGAACCGGATATGAATTTCTTATTATTTCCTTTAATACTTGGCTATGAAATTCCAAACAACTGTTTTCAAAGCATTTTTCTCACTAAAAATTAAAATTGTGTTTTTCCTGGAGCTAAAACTTATCCACTTGGCTTTGAATAAAAATCATTAAAATAGCTAATATTTGGACAAAAGTTGTACATGCAAAGTGTAAACCAGAAAACCCTGTGAGAATGTCACTAATCTTCTCAACTGACTATCCTCTAAATGCTTAAAGAAACTAGCTTATAGACCACTCAAAAAATTAACCTTTGTGATTTTTCTGTTTCTGCCTCTTATTAAAGATGTGTTTGACTCTATAATATATAGATACATTGGCTAACTTTGAAAACCTACCTAAAAATTAGACACAACTAATTTGTCTTTTAAAAATAAGATATAGCTGTTTAATTGACTGACTTATTCTTAAAGTGAAAGACTGGTTTAATAGGATACTTTGCCATTCACCTACTAATTTTGTTTTTCTAATCACAGCCACCAATTCAACTTTCAGTGTTTAAAGTGTCAAGGGATATTTCAGACAGGGGAATGTTAGGGTTCAAAAAATGATAGCCTCAAAGATGCTGCTTTGACATGCTGAACTACAAAAGCAACTTCAGGGTCTCTGGGACCCCCCCCCCCACACACACACACAGAATCTGACAATTCTCTATTTCCCAAAGCACAGAAGGAAGCTGTTCTCTAACATTCCCTTATCTACCTAGAAACCAGACCTACCACAGAGAAACACAATTGCCTTTGATCACTTTCCTGCAATTTCATTGACCAGAAAAGATTAAAACTCATATCTAGAAGAAGAAACTAAAAATTAAATATCACACCAATTGCTCAAACTTTGTCCCAAACTTCCATTTGTTCTCCGGCCCAATTTAATTCCCAAAGGATCATTTACAAACCATTTTCTGAGTAGTGGGTCTGTTCTTTCCCCTAAAAATTATTCATTCCTTATATACCTCATCTTCCCTTTCCCCATGGAGAAGGGTGTGTTAGCATCCGGACCTCACTGGGTTACTGGATATTCATTCTCCTGTGATTTCCTTGTGCTATGTGACTTAAAATAAACTTGTATGTTTTTTTCTCCTAATAATCTGCCTTTTTTCAGTTTATTTTCAGCAAATAAAACCTTCTGATGGCTCGGCGCCTGTGGCTCAATCTGCTAAGGCGCCAGCCACGTACACCTAAGGTGGCGGGTTCGAATCCCCAGCCCGGGCCCGCCAGACAACAATGATGGCTGCAACCAAAAAATGGCCAGGC
>CAUYQV010081867.1:0-26469 GCA_963574575.1 Galagoides demidoff
TTGTACTAAACAGGCAAGGCTTCTGCCTGCCAGAGATTTACAGTAAAATATGGTAGATGAGAGAGACCAACAAGCAATCAGCAGGAAGTGTTCAGAAGAGCTTTTCTTGTGTGTAGGTGTATACAAGCACATATTTCTAGAAAGGCCACAGTTCAGGTTCTTTAAAAATAGCACACTATAAATGTAATCGGCCCAAACATTGCTGTTCATCACAGTTTTGATCTGAAAGGTTAAATGAAACTTACAAAGATTGTCCTTTGACCAGAAGCATTCATACATGATGCCGTGATGTAGCCTATTACTCATGATTTATTATTTGAACAAGGAAAGGGCAGAAAAATGGTTCTCCCTTACAACTCTGGCAAGAAAATATAAAGCCATTCTGTGCCTTTTCTAAAGCAACTTCCTGAAGAACAAAACCAAATCCACAAATAGCACTGTGGCTCAGGCCACGTTTGCCTGGCATTACCCATAATGTTATGCTAATTCTAATCTGCAACACAGATTACATTAGCAAGGTATAACAAGAAGCAATTGATGTTTATAAAGTACGTTTTCTCCTTAGCCCCACCTGACACTGTGCCCCAGAGGTTACATAAACCTTTGGATCTAACATTAGAGATGGCTTAATACGCTGCCTGAATGCTAAAGCTCTGTACTGTGATGTTATGATTAAGCTCACATAGACAATGGCTCTCATAATTTCCTCTGATTAATAAAGTGACTTTGTAAATATGCTTAAAATTTTCTTTGGACCAGGCCAGATGATAATGCTCAGGATGTCCAGATAGTAATGGGATTCTTTACTTTTGTTTTACAACTAACATACAGATGTTTAAATATTAAATATTAAAATATTCATACACCTATTAAATATTTAAATTTAAATGGTGATAAGAACATAAAATTTATCATCTTTACTTTTTTATGGGAGGTCTTTAGATTTTAATGCTAATCCGGGAAAGGGCAACTTCCACAGCTGAGGCAGAACATGCTGAGTTTATTCAAGCTCCTGAAATTGTGCCTGACACATAGTTGGCTCTCTACAAACATATTTTAAAATGAATGAATTAATGAATGAACAAATGAAACACAACTAGGATGCAAATTCCCTGCACACCCACTCTTATAGTAGGATAGGTCATGTGAACCAACTACCCTTTTCCTGGGTGGTTCTTTTGTAATGAATGACATGTGAGGCTGCTTAAATAAACCATGTGGTTTGTGGCTACTGGTTATAATTTTCTGTGCATGAAGTTAATTAGCACAAAAGAGTCAAATTCATGATTTCTGACAGCATCTGGTACCCACTGGATAAACTTGATTAGATGGTTCTGTGCTCCCTTAATCCTTAGCTACCCTTCAATACTTGTATAATCAAACTGACCTCAGAGTGAGGGTTGCCAGGACTGTGTGGGTTTGCCTAAGATAGAGGGAGAAGAAGACACAGAGGCTGGGGAGGTGGGCTAGCCACAGATAGCAGAGAGAGAGGCTGAGCAGAAGGCCTCAACTAACATGTATACCTTTCTGCTAGTGGTTGTCAGTTTAACTGTACCTGAACAATTTGGCTTAACTTTCAGGTAACAAAGTCGCGAGCTGTTTTTCAGTTGCCATGGACCCCCAGGTTGAAGGTCATGGAACCTGAGCCTGCCCAGATGAACGAAGTGTGCAACTATGGGCAGAACCTGAGGGCTCGACTCAGGGAGCAGATACTGAATTAAGAAGTGAGCACAGCGAGGCAGGACCCAAGATCCATTCAGATGGAGCCTGCGTCACCCCATAGCAGGATTCAGTCACAGTGTTTCCTGGCGTAGGTCCGGAGCAAGATCCCATCAGATCAGGCCTCGTTAATTGTTTGGGTGCACATTGCTTTGGGAACTATTCCCAGTGTGCTCCTTACTTGTGCAAAGCAAGAAATCCCTTGGCTATAATCGACCTGGCTGTGTCTATTGACTTGATGCCTAATGACTTGATTTGTTCACTCATTTGCCAAGTGAATGAACCACTTCGTACTGGAGGCAACATAGAACAATCTGAGAAACTTTAAGAACTATGCATGCTAGAGCCTTTCTTCAGACTGATTAAATAACAATCTCCTGGGTGGGGGGAAATGGTGGCACCCGAGCACAGGTATTTTTAAATGCTCCTCAGGTGATACTGAAGTGCAACCGGGTGAAGAACCCTGCTTGGGCTGTGCAATCAGTTCTCTGTTAGAATAGAGTGAGATGGACTCAACTCTTGAAAACCAATTCAGTGGTTAGCAGTGGTCCTCAAAGTTGTCTATATGTTAGAACCACCTGGGGAGCTTAAAAAACTGCTTTTGCCTGGACCCTTACCCCAGAGGTTGTAATTAAATGGGTCTGGTGTGTAGTCTGGGTTTTGGGATTTTGAGACTATTTCCTAGATGATTCTAATGTAGATAAGAAAACAGGATGCAATATGCTTAGAAATGAAGAATTTTTTTTTTTTGGCCGGGGGCTGGGTTTGAACCCACCACCTCCAGTATATGGGGCTGGCACCCTACTCTTTTGAGCCACAGGCACCGCCCAGATTTTTTTTTTTTTTTTTTAATAGACAAGGTATTGCTATCTTGGTCAGGCTGAACTTGAACTTTTGTGCTCAAGTGATTCTCTTGCCTCAGCCTCTTTCGTGGCTGGGACTATATGTGTGTACCACTGTGCCAGGTACTTAGAAATGAAGAATCCTTAGCCCTACCCCAGACCTGGTAAATCAGAATCTGCATTTAACTGTGGTAACATACACATAGTACAACTTGAAATTTACCATCTTAATCATTTCTAAGTGTACAGCTCAGCAGTGTTAAGTACATTCACTTTTGTTGCACAATCAATCTCCAGAATGTTTCATGTTGCAAAACTGAAACTCTATACCCACTAAACAGCGATTCCTTATTCTCCTCTTCCCACAATCCCTGGCAACTACCATTCTACATTCTGTTTCTATAAATTTACTATTCCAAGTGCCTTACGTAGAATCATACTGTTTTTGTCTTCTTGTGACTGGCTTATTTCACTTAACAGAAGGTCTTCAAGGTTTATCAATGAGCACATGTCAGAATTTTCTTCCATTTTAAGGATTCTATTCTATCATGTATGTATATATACAACAGTTTGTTTATCCACCGATCTGTTGATAGACATTTGGGTTACTTCCACCTCTTGCTTGTAAATAGTGCTGAAATCACCATGGGTATACAAACATCTCTTTGAGACCCTGTTGTCATTTTTTGGGTATACACCCAGAAATGGAATTTAAGGGATTATACGGTAATCCTATGTTTAATTTTTTGAGGAACCACCATACTGTTTTCAATAGCAGCTGTGCCATTTTGCATTCCTACCAACAGTCCACAAGGGTTCCAACATCTTCACGTGCTTGTCAATCCTTGTTACTTTCTGTTTAGAACATGTTTTTCACAGTGGCCATTCTAATAGGTATGTCAAATTAAGTTTAGCCTAATGCTGCCTCCCTACATATTTTAAATTTGGCTTAAAAGTTTCTCCCAATATAGTGAACTGTAACCTAATTGGATGTGTAAACAGACTGTAACCTACTCTTGTACCAATAACAGAGTTCTGGCCAATCTCACGAGGCCAACTGTTCAAACTGTGTTTAAGTAAGGCCAACATGAGCTGTAAGCAATCTATTTCTGCACCTACTTCTGTTTTCTGTACATCACTTTCCTTTTTCTGTTCACAACTCCACTCCGACCACATGGCAGTGCCAGAGTCTCTGAACCCATCCTGGTTGGGGGGGATGGGATACCGAATTTGGAAATCTTTGTTTTTCTTTTCGCAGGTGGGAAGTGTAGAATCTACTCTTTAACCAGCTCCCCAGGTGATCCTATTTGGTTGAAGGTTGAAAAGCTGCTCTATTGCCCAGGCTGCTCCTCTGGTTGGCATGATGCCTTCCTCACTGTACTTTATCCTGTATTTTGTAGTACTGATTATGGTCATCTGGTTATGGTATTGTCGTCTCAGTGTTGGTCTGGCTCTTCATTTTAGTACAAATAACCATTATGACTTCAGACTGTTCAACCTCTCCTCTTTGCTCTATTGTTCACTGGAAGCCTTGGTGAAAAGTGTCCTCTGGGTCCAAATCTAGAGGGTTGATTTTGATCCAGGGAAAAGCTGAGTTTGCTCCTGAGGTCCCTTTGGTCCAATCTCTATAAGGAGAAAGAATACAAATAGTGTAAAGTAATAAAAAGGAATCCCAATCTCTACAGCTGTTGGACAATTTTAAAGGGAATCAAGGCCAGAATGACCAGAGACATTTTTTGAAATTCCTTTCTTCTCTCTCCTCTCCAAATCTCTCCGATTTCACAGTGCCCTGGAGCCCCTCCTGCTCCTGTTCCTGTGTCACTCTCTCCCCTGCACCCTACTCCTCTCCTTTCTTTTCCTTACTGGCACATCTGCCCAGCCTCTCTGCAAACAGATCCCCTCCTTAGGTCTTTATCTTTTCATTCTCTAGGACTGCAACCCAGAAGTCCTGGAACTGTTCAGAAAAACTGCACACCCCCCTAGTGGCCAGGGTGGGACTAGCAGGCAGGGAAAGAGCACTTCCTGTCAGAGGGAAGTGAGACCGGAAGCCTTATCTGCTAATGGCTAACTTGTGTGTTGTCTTCTCTACTGGACTCTGAGTGCTCTGAGAGCTCCTTAGCTTGCCCTGTGTGTATCTCCCACCAGAGTCTAGTTTGGGTATGTGGTGAGTGGTCAGATACGCATGAACATGACTTCTTGATGACCCACAAAACTTGAGGTCCAGCTCAACTAGGATTCATTCCTCTTTTCCCTTGATGCCATAGAAATAAACTTCTCAAGGGTCTCAGTTGCTCTTGTGTCTCCAGCATGTAGCTGACATTCTCAGCAAGACTCCTTGATGGAGGTGATATTTTGAAAACCCAGAAACCAGCAGGTCCCTTTGGAAGTGATATTTCACGGCTGCCTTCTCATCCATAAAATCAATGCTTGTTTCTTGTCCTGAGCTGGGTACAGATCTTGTTTCTTATTCATAAATAGTATAGTCTCTGAATTGATTCATCACTATATACCTCTGCTCCTAATGACAGATGGCAGCTTTTTCTTGTCTTTCTTGCTTTTGGACAAGGACATTAATCTGTGGACTAAACATTATGGAAAGAGCACACGTGTGACCTTCTCCTGTGGTTCTCAGGAAGCTGGACTTAGGAAAGAAATTTAATATTCACCAACAGAGGAAGCTGTAAATATTGCACTGTTTTCTTAACTTGTAACATTAATCTTTTGTGGCTCTGGGCATAAAATAATGAGGAAAATATTACAGCTTACTACAGCAAGTCAATGGGCTGATAAGATGAATGCTGTTATGTTTCAAAATTGTGCCAAGTTTATGTTGATAAAGTGACTTTCTTATGGGAATCTAAGAAACAGCACCTATGGTTCCAATCCTGTATGAGTCTGACTTTGTCTTAGATTTACATAAGACAGGAAATTGGCCCAATATGGCCTCATTCATCTTTACAACTCCCCTACTGCTAGAATTTATAGTGAGGGGAGCATTATTATTCTTTCTCTACTGAGGTGTAGCTAGCTTAAGCTTTCAATCAAACCAGAAATCCTGTATTGGTTCCAGAACCAAGAGAAAAGGAATAGGTCTGTGGCTATGCCTACATTAATAACAACAACAAAACTTTAAAAATTGCTATTGTATGGTGAGAATGAGGACATTTTGTTTATCAAAAGTAGTTGAGACTCACAGACTAATTTATTCAGGGCTGTTGGTTAGAATTGGCTTGTCAGTTCCATAGAACAACTGGTCTTTCAGCCTAACCACCACTTTGATGGATTTTTTTTTTTTAACTTAGAAGAATGTTTGGTAAATCTACTAAACTGACTGTGTACAGACCAGCAGCTGTGGACTGTTCCAGTTAAATCTTTCTAAAATTCCCAAATTCTTATTTCTACATTCACTGACTATAATATGAATTTTGACGTGAGCCATATTTCTGTTAGGGATTTTATTTAGCTATTAGTACTAGAGACCTGAAATAATAATACTTATCCCTGATAGAAGTTCATTATTTTTTTCTCACATAAAGAAGTATAGGAGGACAGGCTCCATGGCTCATGCCTGTAATCCTAGCACTCTGGGAGGCTGAGGCTGGTGGACTGCTTGAGGTCAGGAGTTTGAGACCAGCCTAAGCTAGACTGAGATGCTGTCTCTACTTAAAAAATAGAAAAACTAGCTGGGTGAGGTAGTGGACACCTGTAGCCCCAGCTACTAGAAAGGTTGAGGCAAGAGGATGGCTTGAGCCCAAGAGTTTGAGATTGCTGTGAGCCCTGATGCCATAGCACTCTTGCCTGGACAACAGAGTGAGACACTGTCTCAAAAAAAAATTTTTTTTGGATAAGTTACAAAATCCATCTGTTTGCTAAACATGTTTGGCAGTTGAGTTAAATGTGGATGTAATAGAAATCACCACTACTATAGTTTTCTTTTGTTTTTAAATTAAATTTTATTTATTTATTTATTCTTTTTTTATTTTTTGAGACAGAGTCTCACTGTGTCACACTCTCGGTAGATTGCTGTGGCATCACAGCTCACAGCAACCTCAAACTCTTGGGCTCAAGCGATTCTCTTGCCTCAGCCTCCCAAGTAGCTGAGACTATAGACGCCCTCCACAACACCCAGCTATTTTTAGAGATGGGGGTCTTGTTCTGGCTCAGGCTGGTCTCAAACCTGTGAGCTCAGGCAATCCATCCACCTCGGCCTCCCAGAGTGCTCAGATTACAAGGATAAGTCACCGTGCCTGGCCTGATTATTTTGAATAGTATAAGTTGACAGGTTAATCATGAGAAGATTGTTTTAGGGAATAATTTTTGAGTTGAAATCTAAGAGTGGGTGAGAAATTATCTTCAATCTCCTATCTAGTCTTCCTTACTTAGAATGTGCCTTATACCCCTGTTCCTGGTTTTAGCATACCTAACTTTATGAAGTTCTTATAGGGACTAATGATAATGGATAAACGTGTTTAAAATACATGTTTCATATCAGTGCTTTAATAATAGCTTATAATGATGAACCTCATAGTAGCTCAATGTCCTGATTTTTTTAAACCTTATTGGACTTTAAGTTATGCTTAATAAACCAAATGAGAACTATTAAAGCCGAAATGTATTCTCATATCTCAGGTTAGAGGAAGTTCCAAATGGCCTCCCCATAGCATTAGAATTATTTCCATGAGATTGCAGGGTGTATTTAAGTATATCTTACTTTCTATAATAGGTCTTTCAGTGATCAGCCCATACTTGGTTAAAAGGAAATGCTCCTTGAAAGTATATGTGAATGTGTTTTTCTTTACAAATGTTTGTTATTTTCCTATCAAAAAATACAGAAGTTTTGAGAACTGAGTACAAAGAGGAAAATGAGGTGTGTGTAACAAAGGGAGACAACTTTGTGTGTGTCTTCTGAACGGGCTTTAGACTATTTTTCCTTTTTAATCTTTTATCCTAGTGTCCTTACTATTATATTACTTATGTAGAGCCTTCTGTCCATTGAGTTCAAAGCACTTAGAATCATCAAGTTATTTATTTCTTGGATTTATTGAATGGGTGTCCATTGTTCAAAAGCCTGTGGGCGTAAGTACAAAGTTATAAAAGCACACAAATTAAATGTAATAGCTCAGGAGTTAGAGAGAAAGCCAGCAGGGTTGCTGCTGTGTCTATTGGGAGTGCCACACTCTTAAATAGAAAGAAAAGAAAAAAACAACAACCTAGGACTCGTTATATTGTGCAACTAGTTGCAAAATAAATTCGTTAGTCAAAAGGAATGGCCGTGGGGTGCAGTTAAGAGACGCCTAAGTGAATTTAGAGGTTGCTCTGGAGAATGCGCCACTCTCATGTACCCAGGCTTTCCTCTTGTCATGAGACATGGAGAAACTCGTTCTGTCTCCTTCATTTTATACACGCTCATCTATACCATAGATTCTATGGCAGTGGTTCTCAACCAGTGGGTCACGACCCACAGGAACTATATCAAAGGGCCACGGCATTGGGAAGGTTGAGAACCACTGTTCTGTGGGAATGATGATTCTATGGGAATGTGGTTAACTGTCATTGTCTCAAAGCAGAATCATAAAATTTTAAACATGATCCAGTTCTCAGATTCCTGGTTAAATCTTGGTTTCATTTCTTTCAACAGTTTAGCTTCTGATGGTTTAGAAAGTGGATATTCTCACAGTTTAGTAAATCTGTGAAACTTAAGCTCATTCTAAAATTAACTTAGAAGAGGGAATGCCTCATTTTTAAAAGTATATAAATAATTGAAAATTATAAAAAGGAAAATCAATTCCAGCACACACATTATTCCAGAATCAGAAGGCAAATGTTGGAGGAAATAGCTACAGTGGTTCAAAGTATTTGCCTGGAGTCAGTGGACGTTGGGAGAAGGGAAAGGATGACTCGGAGGACTGTTCTTTTTATAAGTCTAGCACTGGTCTTGAATTTCAGACTATACTCATTACTTTGACAAAAATTAAACTTAAAAACAAAAGTTTCGGAGGAAAAAAATGAGAACGGAAAAGCATTTCTAATGTACAATAAATATTTAAAATCATTTTCAAAACTGAGCTCAATGTATTTTTCTCTAAGTCGTGGTCCGTGGAGTAGTAGCCTCATCAGCACCCTCGCTCCATAAGGCACAGACAGATTTTGGGTAGTTCAGGAGGGAGTGTCTAAAATTGCTCATAAATTACACATTCCACAATTCGGCCTTTCTCCTAGTTCGGATATTTTTCCTCGTTTAATTGGAAATCTCTAATGACACTTGACTGAAACCCTTGAAATTGTTCTAACATGAAGTCTTAAATGGGACACTTCCTGTGCTGCTTTATTCAAGTCTCCGTCCGTCCAAATCGTATTTATTTATCCTCCCTGTTCTCTGCCTTCATAGCATTTCCCACAATTTCCAGTTCTCTCCCACTAGACTCTAAACTCCACCTCATACAGACCCTTTTCATAAAATCAGCCATTCAGGATTTGTTAAGTGAATGACACATTTCATCTGGGGATATTGTGGTGGCTAATTGGTAGCTACTGGGAGAATTGATTAAATTGCATCAATTAGCCTGATAACCTGAAGGAGTTAATAAAACTTCCCACCTGCCTGGATTATATTGAACCAAACCTACCAAGGCCAGTAAATTACAGTGAAGCCCAGGTACTGGGCAGGTGTTCAGCATCCGTGTTCTCAGAGCTCTTAGGAGGTGCAAGGAAAACTCAGATATCAACTGTTGGGGGATCTTTTGTAAAAAGCCATTTGCAACTGTGATTTTTTTGTTTGTGCAGTTAATGTATTTTTAGTTCTGCCCTCTGTGTCTTTGTCTTTCAGTTTTCTTATTCTTTTTGCTTAACATGTGTGATTCCTCATCTGGTTTGCTTAAAATTTAATTGACATGAAGTTGAAGCCATTAGGAAGGTTATAATCATTCTTCTGTTTGGTTTGTTGACATACCAGAGGGTTAGAGGAGGCAGTGACTATTGGATAATAACCAGAAAATTAGTTCAGATAATGTCACAACATGTTTCTCACACATAAAGGGAGAAAAACTGCTTCCTAAAAATTTTGCTTGGTGAGGCATTTTTAAGAAGGCAATTAAATTACTAAAATTAATCACTAAAATACTAGCATTCTCTTTTTTCTTTGGATACATGATAGTTCTTGTTTATCTAACTCTCAGCGCAATTTCTTGGTAAAACCAAGTGGTTTTTTCGGGACCTTTTAGCTGATAATTGGCTTTATGGATAAAATGTGGCAGAGACTTTTCTCAATTGCCCTGTGCACATTTAGGCGCTTGCCAGAGTTAAATAAATGATGTCCATTTTGAAGACTGTTGCACCCTCTTTCTGTGATTGAGGCATAAGTGATGCTGCGTGTACGATCTGCCCCGCTTGAGTTGGTGCCTAATAATATCTCCGAGTTTGGATCTTAGGGAAAGCATGGTTTGCCTTTAAAGAAAACCTGAGATTCCCTGTTTCTTATTTACAAACTCACAGTACAGCTGACCAAGGAAAGTTATGGCCACTTCCTTTAGCTGATGCTAAATTATCTAACCTTATTGCTGTTAGCATTCAAACAAAGTTAGGAAATGGCAGGGTTTCTGGAATCGAAGGCAAAACTTCAGTTTCAGTTCACACAGTTGATTACACATTTCTGTAGCATTTACAGTTAAGAAGGGATTTTCAAATTAGTCAGTCCTTATAACTTCACAGTGTAGGTACGCATTATATTTCTACTTACAAAGCCAGAAAAGTCTCCGAGAGGTTAACAGAGTTCATCAATCTCAGAAGCGACTGTTTACCAGTGTTAGGTCTAGAGCTGAGGTCTTTTGACTCTTGCCCAATATTCTTTCCATCTCTCCAGGACAAGACCATGAAAGTGTTCTGTTGCTCATTTCCAAGTGCTGAGCTCTCTTCCAAGTGCTTTGTTTAACTCAGCGAGTCCTCAAGGCACCACCACAAGGGTGGTACCAGAAGGAGACATTTCTGGGTAGTTTTGGTCATAGGAGAGGTGACCCCATGGCAGTCTCTTCAGCGTGTTCAGGTAACAGGAATATTGCACACAAATGTCACTTAACAGTCCACACGTTGCAGAAAAAGCTACATTTTTGTTATATTACTTCCTATACTGCCACAATACTTGGAGAAATGTTACCAGGTGACACTGGCAAGAGTACTGAAACTTTTTCTGTGTAGTGTTGTCATTACCATAAAATGGCTTTTACTTGCATTTCACGTCTTCCTCAGAAAATCTCTTACCCCCAAATTGACACTATATATGAGTAGACTAAAGAAGTACAATAGGGAAAAGGGGGTGTTGAGGGCCACATTCCTCCTTGTCAAATAAATTTTAACTAAGATCACTCCTTTAATGGCCTTTTTTCTGCATTTTTACCTTACTATCAACTATTTCTTTGCCTCAGAAAGGAGGATTTCCTTCAGGTTATGTTAAGAGTTTGGGTCTATGGCCATACCACCCTGAATGCGCCCAGTCTTGTCTGATCTTGGAAGCTAAGTAGGGTTGGGCCTGGTTAGTACTTGGATGAGAGACCACTTGGAAATACTAGTTGCTGTAGGCTTTTGCCTCTTGCCAGGCGTGGAGGCTTACATCTGTAATCCTAGCACTCTGGGAAGTAGAGGTTGGGTGGATTGCCTGAGCTTAGTAGTTCAGGACCAGCCTGAGCAAGAGCGGAAACCCCCCATCTCTAAAAATAGTCAGGTATTATGTCGGGCACCTGTAGTCCCAGCTACTTGGGAGGTTGAAGGAAGAGAATCACTTGAGCCCAAGAGTTTGAGGTTGCTGTGAGCTGTGATGCCATGGCACTCCACCAAGGGTGACTAAGTGAAACTCTGTCTCCAAAAACAAAGAGAGAGTTTGGGTTTTTTCCTATTTAGATTTCATCTTTTACATATCATAGTTGTTTTCAAAAACTTCCCAGGAAAAACATCAGGAAAATAAAATTAGGCATTCGTCTGTCTCTCCCAAAGGAATTGGCTCCATATAGCAGAATAACAGGCAGTCCCCTAACTCATAACTTACTAATTGCTAAGAATATGGTCCTGAGTTGAGCTATTAAGTCAGACCCTTTTAAATATTACACATATTTACATCCCAACACTAATTTTGTGTCATAAAAACACAAAAATAGATTATGTGAATGAAAAAGTTGTAATTTATAACCATATAATCACAAACACCAGCAGCTAAAAAGTGGGCTATATATAACACATACGCTTTTGGGTGCTTTTGAGGCTTTGAAATTATATGTCCAGTGCCATTTGTGCTGAATACATGTTGTAGTAGCTCTTGCTATAGTAAGTGCTCTTCATTACTCTACAGACCTTTCAAACTGGTTTTAAAATTAGTTTCTGCCATGGGAAATAAATTGCAAATTTAATATAGGATTACCTCCCAAAGTTTTTGAATGGTAAATGCTGGGCAATATGCAGTTTCCATGGCAACATTAGTGATCTGTTGCTCTATTTTTAACAGCAGACTGAGCCACTCTCACTGCCATTGACCTTGACTGAATCATGAGCATTAGCAGTTGTTTGGACAAAATGTAGGCTTTAGTCCCATACATCAGCCACCATAAATAAAAATTTTGGGTCCTTATCATGGGTTATGGTTATAATGCAGTGAGTTTCAAATCAAATTGTCTTCAATCAGGGGTCACTTATATTTCTGCATTAGATTTGGAATTTTTTTTTAACATAATGTTTCCTAAGGAGAATAACCATTTAGTGTAACAATAGCATATGAGTTCTTAAAGATCTCAGATTCACAGGTTAGAGCATCAGTGTTCTAAAATTCAAATTTCAGCATGATGGAAAGAAACATTTCTCTGTAAGTAGGTGTTAAAGTACAAATCAGTTTCTCTCAGTGTTTGATAGCATTCATGTACCTTCCAAGTGCATCTCTATCAAATAAGAAACAAACTTTCATTCTCTATTACTATTGTTTTTAGTAGTAAGAGCAACAGTTTCTTGAGCCGCTGCCCTGCCTTGAGTGTTGGGGTCAGTGTTTTACATATTCATTATCTCATTTCCACTCTTTGCTGATAAAGAAATCAAGGTTTAGACTCTTGCCCAAGGTCACAAAAGCAGTTACTAGGAGAAGAGGGATCCAAAGGCAAGTCAAGGTTTGGCCACAGAGCCTGAGCTCCTAACTCCTGTGCCTCAGTATTTGCTGTTCTGTACCTTGGCCAGTGTCCCACCAAATGGGGATCTTTCATACATACAGAGCGGTTGCTTCTGATTTGACCAATGACAGTGGGTTTAGGTGTGAGGTTCAGCCCCCTCAATTATAATATTATTTCCCAGGGAAAAGAACTGAGTTTTCTTTCTTTTTTAAAAGTCAGATTCTTTGCATATCTTGAAAAAGTTTTTGAGATATTTCTGCCTTAAAACCTAGACGGGATTTTTTAACTCCAAGATAAAATAAAGGACAAGGGCTTCATCTTAATTTATAGCCTTCATTTCTGTTCTCAGGTGCTTAGGACAGGGCCACATGTCATGATAGTGACTCTCAAGGTTTGTGAGATCTTTTTCTTTGGTGGTTATTTTATGTTCATTTCACCGTTTGTCTATTTCAATCAACTGAGGATCTGTGTTGTCAAATTTTGTTAAACTGTGAGGTATATTTGTTTATTCTCCTCTAGAAATAATTAAATCAAGACATCATTAGTTTTATGTGTTATTCTAGAGGGAACTTCTTTTTTGAAAATAAAAATTCCTCAAGCATAATAAATTGTTTGGTTTTTCATTAGCAATTCATATTACACGATTGCTTTTCTATTTTAATTTGCTAATTATTTGAAAAATAAAGGGAAGTGACATTTAGTGCTCTTTGAGACAGAATCTCCTCATAAACCATACGCAAAAGCTTACTTCCTACTGCTTTGCTAGAAATATCCTCACAGGTTCAGCGCCTGTGGCTCGATCGGCTGAGGCGCCAGCCACGTACACCTAAGGTGGCGGGTTCGAATCCCCAGCCCGGGCCACCAAACAATAATGATGGCTGCAACCAAAAAATGGCCAGGCGTTGTGGCGGGCGTCTATGGTCCCAGCTGCTTGGGAGGCGGAGGCAGGAGACTCGCTTGAGCCCAGGAGTTGGAGATTGCTGTGAGCTGTGATGCTATGGCACTCTACCCAGGGGGATAGCTTGAGGCTCCATCTCAAAAAAAAAAGAAAAGAAATGTCCTCACAAATACCTAGGTTTTCACCCAGTGAAGTTTGAGTACCATTAGAACCATGAAGGGCGAGGAGCTTGAAAGGTCACTGAGCTAATTGGTTTTGTCCCAACATTTTATTATGAAATTTTTCAAACATACCAAAACATCGGAAAATTTTATGGTGAATGCGCACATGCCCATCACCCAGACTCTCCAGTGAATGTTTCCCTGAACTTGCCCTATCACCATCTATTCATGTCACAGTCCTTCCATCGATCCTCTCCCATTTTTATACATTTGAAAGTTAGTTGCATGACACATCATTTTAATAGCTCCATGGTATTCTTTTGTCCAGATGTATTATAATTTATCTAACCGTTCAGCTACTGGTGTGGGATTGTGTCCAACAGAAAAATGGCCTCTGAAAAGTATTCAAATTCTATTCTCAGAACCTTTGGACAGGTTAAGTTACAGAGCAGAAGGGACTCTGCAGATATAACTAAGGTTATGGACTTTAAAAGAGGGAGATTACCTTGATTAATCCAGGAGGGTACATGGGCCCTTAAAGGTAGAGAACTATCGCCAACTGAAGCAGGAGATGCCAGAAGGGGACCTCAGATAGATTCAAAGCTGAGTGGCATCTGACACATTGTTACTAGTTTGACCATGGAAGAGCAGTGTGATAAGGAATGCAGGCACACAGACTTCTAGCTGATAATCAGTTAAATATACAGGAAGCCTGGCGTGATGGCAGGTGCCTGTAATCCCAGCTACTTTGGAGTCTAAAGCTAGAGGATCACTTGAGCTTAGGAGTTTGAGACCAGAGTGACAATATATAGTAAGACCCTGGTCGCTCTTTTTTTTTTTTTTTAAATTTTTCAAGGTCTTTAATATGTTGTAAATGTCCAAGAGGGAAGTCAAACTTCTTCGTATATGGAATTCTTGTTTCCCAGAACATGTCATAAAACTAGATCATCGATTTTTTTATGGACAATGGCCATGACTTTATATGTTTCTTCACCCCTCATGGTGCCTAAAATAAGGCTTAGTAATACACATAAGGTGAGATAGTTGAAAGAATTCTCACAATTAAGGTAATCTTATCATCCAAGATAGCAAGGAAATATTGGCCAAAAAATACTAAAGATTGCTCATGCCCACTAAGTGAAGATGATATTTATTCCATTACTTTTTTGTTTTTTTTAAATTAATTTTTTTATTAAATCATAACTTTGTACATTGATACATTTATGGGGTTCAGGATACTGCTTCAATATACAATATGAAATGTTTACATTGAACTAAGTAACACATCCATCACAATTACACTCATTTCTTAATAGTTTTGAAGTGTGCCATTGCATCATGCACATTAGGTGAGGGCCCCCCAGATACCCCTCCTCCACCCATTTCCCCCCTCCCCTCCCCTCTCCTCTCTCTCTCCTCTTCCCTTCTAATTTCTAGACTATAGTTATGTCTTGCCATTCATATGAGTGTGTAGATGGTTATATATTGATTTCATAGTAGTATTGAGTACATTGGATACTTTTTTTTTCATTCTTAAGATTAAAAAAAAAAGGAAACTCAGTTCTGCAACGACCTCAATGAACTTGGAAACAGAACAAGAGAGAGGTTCTCTCAGAGCCTCTAGAAAAGAGCCCTACCCAACTGACACCTTGCTTTTGACCTCATGAGACCCAGTGGAACCAAACGTATCTGAATGAAGAATCACTAGATGATAAATTTTGTGTTATTTTAAGCCACTAAATTTGTGGTCATTTGTTATGGCTGCTATAGAAAACTAATTCAGGGATGATCACAATGTTTTATTATATAATAAACATTCAGAAAGCTAAATCCTTGGCCATAGTTTTAATTAATTCCTTAGGATAAATTTTTTGTTGTTTTTTTGAGACATAGTCTTACAAGTGCAATGGCATTATAGCTCATGACAGCCTCAAACTCCTAAGCTCAAGCTGTCTACCCACCTTGGCCTCCCAGAGTGGTAGGAGTACAGGTGTGAGCCACCGTTCCTGGCCTTCCTTAGGGTAAATTTCTAACACTAGAAATGCAGAGGGGGGATGTTTTCATATTTTCTTAAGACTCATAGTACATTGTATAAATTGATCCCTGAAAAAGTAGTTTCAGATGATACTTTGATCGATACTCTGTTGAGAATATCCATTTACTTTCTTCTTAACAACACTGGGAATTAACAACTATTTGTTTATTTTAACTATCAAAAAAATGATATGGCAAAAATGATATGACATTATAATTTTTGGGGGGTTTTTGTTTTTATTAAGTCAAATACACACAGATCATGAATTCATTCATGCAGGCTGGTCTTGAACCTGTGAGCTCAGGCAATCCGCCTGCCTTGACCTCCCAGAGTGCTAGGATTACAGGCAGGAGCCTGTAAAAAAAACTTTACCAGTTTTTTCAATGAGAAGTTCTATTGACTTTTCTCTATTTCCTTTTTAAAATTTATTAAGATGATCATAACTTCATTTTCTCCCTTAGATATTTACTCAGTAGATTTCCTAATACTGCACTCTTTCAAAACTACTTGGGGTGTGGCATTTTTTTAGGACAATGTCAAATTTGACACTCATGCTTTATTGAATATTTTACTGACATTGGTTTTAATTTTTATTTTTTAACTAACTTTATCAGATTTTGGAATTATAGTATGTCATCCCCCTTTAAGGAAGAACAAAATGAGAAACTACCTTTTTTTTTCCTGTTTAAAAGCTTAAATGGCAAAGTAATTATACATATATTCTCTGAAGGCTTTTACTCATAAAACCATATGAACATAATACCCCCCCCTTTTTTTACGGTGTATCTATGATAGACTTTTCTTTTTCTTTATAGTTTTTCTCTTTACATTTTTTATTTGATCATAGGTTAAAAAGATGAGGAAGTAATAGTTTTCTAGAAGATTTACTCTTTCATTCAAATCATCAATTGAAAAAAATATTTTGTTATGAAAAAAGTTCAAAATATACAAAAGTAGTTTGATGAATCCCCCGTATTCCCATTACCTAGAGTCTACAATTAGATTTTATCTGAACTTTTAATTTTTCCTTTACAGAAGCATTTAAAATAAATCCTGGAATTTTACTCTTTGATATTTCAGTGCATCTCTAAAAATATTTTCTTTTATAATTACATATCGTTATCACATCTAACAAAAGTAGCAATATTTTCTAGCTGTAATCTAACGCATAATCAAATTTTTCCCGAAGTCTTAAAAATGGCTATTGGCAATGTGTTAAACTCAGAATTCAAGTAAAATTCACACATTTGGTTGTTAATCTCCCCAGTCTCTTTTGAGAGCGATTCCCACTTCCTTATCTCCCCTCTAGGATCAGGCTGAAGAACCGGAACCCTTTGTCGTGCAGAGTCTTCTATACCCTGCTATGTCCTTGTGTATTACTGAGCCCCTTCTCTGTCCTTCATATTCACTATAAGTGGAAGTCAGCTCTAGAGACTGGGAGAGATTCGTGTTCTTCTTTCTTGTTGAGAATACCTCATAGGGGACACTATTTGCTTCACATATCTGAAGATATGATGGCTGTGTTTCCCCCAGATTCGTGTACTGAAGCTCTAACCCCCATGTGAGTGTGTTTAGAAATAGAACCTGTAACAAGTTAATTAAGGTTAATCATGGCAATTAAGGTGGAGCCCTGATCCAGTAGGGCTGGTGTCCTTGTAAGAAGCAACAGAGACGTGCATACTGTTCACAGAGGAAAGGTCATGTGAGGATACAGGAGCAGGTGGCGTGCCAGGCAGAAGATCGGGGTGTCCTCCCTGTCTGGAGATGTATCTTCTTTTTTATCTCCGAAGTTGTGTATTTGCGGTTTTTTTCTGTTCAGCATTTTGTCTGTTGTTTCTTTGCGTTTAGTAAAAACAAATGTATTTCTTTACTTACTGTTGTAGTTTTCTTCTTTTCTATCTTATTCATTTAATTTTCCCTCCTTTGGGAACATTTTGTTTACTGTCCAAATGTTAGTTATTTAATTATGAATGACTGTAAGGCTGTGCATTTTTAAGTATGCCTGTGGCTGCCTCTCTGGAGTCCCGATAACATTTTACCATTGGGCTATTTAGATTTTTCTCACTGACTTTGTAAGATTTCTTTATCTATTTTTGCTCTTTGAGACATATGTTGCTAATATTTTCTTACTTGTCATTAATCTTGTTTCCTTTTGTGGGATTCCTTTTTAATTTAAAAGATTTACATTTTCACATAATGAATGAATGAATTTTTCTTCCTTTAGGCTTTTTTCCCCCACATGTTGAATAACCTTCCTGCCCCTCCCACCGTATGTCCCCCAGCTCTGCCCTGCTCCAGGTACTCCAATAGCACTCGTCTTTTCTCAGGGTCTCTCTCCCCTAAATGGTGACCTGTGTGAGGGTACTAATGCGTCTGGATCAGCCATCCATCCCGGCACTCGCCATAGTGCCTACCAAGTCATACAGGCCCGTGTACTCATGGACTATGATTTATATGTGTCTCATATTTTCTGTTGAATGCTGGACATTGTGATAGGACAACAGAATCTGAGGTAAAAAATATTGGTAAGCTGGGATGGTGCCTGTGGTTCAGAGGAGTAGGGCACCGGCCCCATATGCCAGAGGTGATGGGTTCAAACCCAGCCCCAGCCAAAACTGCAAAAAAAAATGGTAAACTGTTAACATGGAGTTGGGTCATTCTAGTTCAGACCTAAGCAGATTTCGAGTTTTGTATCCTCAGGGTACCTCTCACTTCAGATTCCCCCAGCATTTGTTCCTTCAAGCTTAGAGAGTGGGGTCTGTGGTATCAAGGTTTTCCAGTGTTCCTTTGCTACTCTCTGCTTTCAGCAGCCCCTGCAGAGGGCTAGAAAAGAGGTCTCTCGGTTGTCCTAGTCCAGCCGCAATCCTGGGGAGTCCCTGTGTGTGCCTGAGTGTTAGAGGTGGGGGCTCTCTCGGCATTCCTGTTCCCGTCCCGGTGCCAGCAGACCTCTGCATGGTCTTGGTATAGGCACAGGCTCCTGAACCTGCCGGGTTTCCTTCCTGCCTCAGAACCCAGGGCTAGGTTTTTGCTTTTATCCCTCCATCAGCAGGAATGAATCTGCATCTGTGTTCTGGAGGGGAGAGAATTTCCACCCTCTTATTCAGAGACAGGCAGATGGGTTCTCTGCTTCTCCCCTACAAGTGTTGGAACTTAGTGCTCAAAGCCAAGAGGCTGTGCTGCCCCACAGCTTACGGCTTTGGCATAGTATGAGAGAAGGCTCAGAGGAGCAGGTGGGTCTTGGCACCTGCACCCCGCAGAGCTGAGCCCCTCCTGCACGGGTGGGCCACCTGGAGGAAATCTCTTCCATTTCTTGCCCCACACCCAGGTTTTTTCATGAACACCTGGTAGAGGCCAGTGAAAAAGAGCCATGAAGTGAATATAAACTCTGCTGCATCTGGGGCTTCAGCCTGCCAAACTGACCGATTGGGCCACACTTAGCCTTTAAGAATTCCTTGACATTAGCTGCTTTCTTCTGACCCTCTTCTGTGGAGACTACCTCTTCCTCTCATGGTCCGCCAAACATGTTTATGCTTCTTTCTCCAAAAAGGAGGAAGTTGCCTTGCAAAATCGTATTCTGATGGGCTTAAGAAGACTTAAGATTATTAAATTATCTGGCTTTTTGTTACCATTTGGGTAAGAAAGAGATTTTTTTGCCACTTTCCAAATCCTGAGTGAAACCTGAAGTCAAGGTCTCTGGTAACACTTTCCTGTGCCGCCCTAGGGACCCTATTCTTTATTATTATTTTTATTTTTTTAACCTATTTATTTTACATTTAAAGGAACTAAGGCTAGAGAAAGCGACTTGCCCAGTTCGTGGCAACAGTGAGACGAGAGTGCATTTTCCAGCTTCTCTCTACTGACCTGCAGCTACTCTGTTTCTACTTTTTTCACTTTACTTCAAGGCGGTAGCACCTCTGTATGTTCTCAGCTGCTGCCTTTCTTGATAGCATGACTCTTCTTCCCAAGAAAGAATGAGCAAAGGGCATCAAACATCATAGGTCTCTAAAGTCGATGTGAAATCCGTGGCATACAAGTTTAGAGATCGTTTCCCTCCTGTGTGTTAACAGTATCAAAGATAAATAACATACATTGAAAATAGAAGAAGCAGTAGGTTCCTTGGTTTAGAGAATGATTATTTTGGAATGTAGCCTTGTACATTTTTACTTTCAAAGGTTTTTGGACTTTTTTTTTCCCCTTCTAAAAACTAACAATGACTCTATTCAAGGTGGTGGGTAATCTAAAGTAAATACTGAATTTTCCTTAAGTTTGAAGTTACTCTAAGTACTTTTATACACTAATTACATTTCCGGTTACTCTCATAAAATTTGCTTTCTAAATTCAGTATTTTCTGAATACTTTAGGAAGCTGAGACTTGACAGTAGAAGAGGATTTTTAAAAATCATACAAGCACTTATTTGCAAATAAGAACTGTAACCCAGATCACTTAGCAAAGGTCACACAGCTAGTGTAGAGCTGGAACTGAACTGGGGCTAGAGGACCTCAGATTGGGGTGAGCAGAGGCACTTGGCAGAAACTCAAAGCCATTCAAAAGAGAACGTCCTAGAATATTATTTTACTTTGTTTAGAATGTAGAAAGGTATTTCTTTTTATAAGAAAACACCAATATATTCTATTAAGAAGAAGAATGAAAAAGAACACAATTTCTTAAGGCAAAACATTATATTTTAAAGAAGAGAAACACGAAGTTCCAGCATACGCTTACTCTCTTCTGGCAGCAGGGAGGCCTGGGGAGAGGGGAGAAACTTCATCCTGTACCCCAAGTCATACCCAGCGCGAGTGGCCTAGTGTGGTAATCTTATGTGAGGGGATGCAACTTAATTGGAGTCCCATAAGAACATTCCTTTTTTGTGAGTCCTGGCTTTTTTCCAGATACAGAAAATCATGTGCCGTTAGCACCATCCCCTCGCCCCTGCCTCCCGCACCTTCCCAGCAGTGTGTGTTAAAGGACAACCTTCAAGGTCTAGTTGAGGCCGTGGGCCACGTTCAAACCACGACCCAGGAATGGATAAAAGACCACGTAGTTTTGCCTCTACACCCAAGCCCACTGGTGCCCTAACTCCGCTCTCTCCTCACCGCCCGCCGTCCCACCACTTCATTAAGGTTGCCAATGCCTCGTTCAGTCACAGGATTGATTCATCAGCTGTGATTTGTGTATAATATAAACCTACTTCTCTCCCAGAAGCTCAGTATTTTGAGACAAATCCAGTTCTGGCTAGAAATAACATGGTCACAAAGTTTTTCAGTATGTGTGCCAGTGAATTAACAACATAAAGATAACAGGCATCTATCACGGAGTGACTGGCTTTGAAGGCCATTGGCGTGTTCACTTTAAAGAGGACCTTGCCGGTGCACTTCCTCCCTCTTCTCCCCCCTTTGGCAAAATCCCATTAATTTTGTTGAAGGTTTTATTTTCTGCTGAAAATGCAGGAAATTTAGACAACTCTCTTGGAATCCCCCCAAAACTAATACAAACAAGATACATATGCTTCTCTTAAGGAAACTAAAAATAAATGATTCGAAACTATTTAACTGTATAAATTCCTTCTTAAAAGGAAAAGGAAGTTTATAGAATGAAAGGCAACTCTGAGTGCTGTTAACAAGGTAAAATATTCCCACAACTGCCAACTTGTCTATTTGATATTAAATTACTACTTAACATAGAATTTTGTGGGCTTTCATTCCCAGCATGCATGAACTATCAGCCACATCTGGAAAAGGGATCATTTTCTTGTTTTTGCTTTGAGATTGTCTGCAGTAAAATAAGTATGCCCATTTTTTGAGGAGAAAGTCTGTTTGAGCTGGGTTCCATTCCTCTTCTAGAAGCTGTGTGTACTAAAAAGAAAATACTGTGAATGGAAAAGGCCAAGTATTCTCTGTGTATTTTGCTGCTGTTAAGTCGTCAGATTGTATCTCTGAGAAGGCTAATTTTGACACAGTCCAGAGGAAAATGGCTAGAAGTAACATGGTCACAAAGTTTCTCCAAAAGTGTGTACTGTCAAAAAAATTGTATTCTGTAAACACAAGTCATTTTCTCTATACACTGTCCCCTAAAAGACTGGTTGGTTGGTTAGTTGGATTTTTTTTTCCATATTTGTGACAGAATTTTACATATATATATATTAATTTCAGAATGTTGCAGGGGCATAAATGTTCTGGTTACACGCATTACCTGTGTACTCTTTGAGTCAAGGTTATAATTGTGTCCACCCCCCAGGTGTGAATTTACCGATCCCCCCACCCACCTGCCCGCTCTCTACTGAATTTTACCACCACATGCACACATTGGTGTTGATCATTCATTTCCATGGCGAGAGTAAGCACATGTGGTATTTGTTTTTCGACTTCTGTGACACTTCACTTAGGAGGATGATCTCTAGTTTCATCAAGGTTGTTACAAAAGATATTAGTTCACCGTTTTTTTAATAGCTGAGTAATACTCCATGATATACATAGACCACATTTATTAATCTGTTCACATATTGATGGGCACTGGGTTGCCTCCACATCTTTTCAATTGTGGGGCTGTAAATATTCAAATGCAAGTGTCTTTTTTATAGATTGACTTTTTTTCCTTTGGGTAAATACCCAGTCGTGGGATTGCTAGATCAAATGGTAGGTCGACTTTGGTTCTCTGAGCTATCCCCATACTGCTTTCCAAAGAAGTTATATTAGTTTGTAGTCCCACCAACGGTGTCTAAGTGTTCCTTTCTCTCTACATCCGTGCTAGGATCTGTTGATTTGGGACTTTTGGTTAAAAGCCATTTTCACTGGAGTTGCTGCTATCTCATTGTGGCAAGACCAGTTTTATAAATTAATTTTTAAAAATTACACACTGTGGCAGTGCCCGTAGCTCAGTGGGTAGGCACTGGCCACATACAGTGAGACTGGCGGGTTCGAACCCTGGGCAGGCCAACTAAAACAACAATGGCAACCGCAACAAAAAAATAGCCGGGCATTGTGACAGGCGCCTATAGTCCCAGCTATAGCCCACTGCCTACTTGGGAGGCTGAGGCAAGAGAATTACTTAAGCCCAAGAGTTTGAGGTTGCTGTGAGCTGTGATGCTACAGCACTCTACCCAGGGTGACAGCTTGAGACTCTGTCTCAAAAAAATTACACTCTGTTTTAAGGGCTTTGCAGATCTTACCCCATTTGAACTTCATGAAAAAAGTATCAAAAATAATGGGTTGACTAGATAACTTTGAGGTCTATTTAAATACTGAGATTTGGATAACTGTAATTTTCAAGAAATCCTCCTATCAACAAGGGTACATGTGAAATTTACTAAATGTAGGATATAAATGTCTTAACACAATAACTAAGAAAATGCCGTGAAAAGGCTATTTTAACCAGTTTTATGAAAATATTTCAAATTGTATATAAAACCAGCACATTATATGCCATGACTACTTAATGTACACAGTTATGATTTAATAAAAAAAGAAAAAATCCTCCAATCAAATTTATGCTAATTTTTATTGTTTTACAAGCAATTATTACTCAATAATGCTTTTTAAAAAATGAATTACAAATTATATTTGTTTATTGCCGTGTGTAGTAGGTGCCTAGACCAGAGTGTACCCATAGTAACAAGTTGAATTACTGGGATAGTTTTCTTTGTAAATTAGAATTAACCAAAAGTTTGATACTTTGTTTTTAGTAAATCTTAATCTTCTGGTGCATAATTGATACCTTCACCTCCTGATTGTTCCATGGTTTTCTTGGTGCCTTGAACCTGCAATTGATCTTCTAACATGAAAGGTAGAGTCCACAGAACATGGTTTCTAGGAAACCATTTACACAATAGGAATTCTGACTTAAGGGATAATTAAAATAATGGTGAGTAGAGAACCGCTGTCACTTTAAAATGGAAATGAATCAGTTGCAAGGATTACAAATGCACAAATACGTATCTTAGTGGATGTAAATGAATATACAGAATTACATCTATGATCAAACAGTCCAACTGGTAGACATCTAGCAGAACACGGAATAAGGTAATGAGAAGGCTTTAAGCAGGATATTGTGAGAGACAGTCAAGGTTGCTGGTATGTTTAAGAAGAAGGTGCTATTGACAGTAAGCTGAAGACCAAATAAAAAGGGATGATCTTCTGCTAAGCTGTAACAGCCTTCTGTAACTGCAAAGAAAGAACCAAGAGCCTCTCAAAAGTGTTCTATGTTCATGGATAGGCTGGTTAACCACTTGGTATGAATGTTATAGAAGAGAGTCTAGTATTAAGGGGAATGGCTTTAGTGTCTTCTATAACTTCTGAGTGTGTTTCATGATTTTATGATTCGTTGATCAAATTCTAAGCTTCCTAAGTGAATAGATAACTGAATTGTTCTGAATTAAACTAAAGAATTGCTGAGTTTAATAAAATAATGTATGTAGAAATATTCCTGATACAGTTTTTAGAACATAGTAAAACCAATTAATGTAGATACCTACTTCAAAGTAACCTCATTCTTTTTATTTTATTTCTCAAGAATTAATTCTGTTTGGGCACAGTGGCTCATGCCTGTAATTCTAGAATTTTGAGAGGTCAATGTGGGAAGATCGTTTTAGGCCAGAAGTCCAAGCCTGGGCAACATAGCAAGACCTCATCTCTACAGAAATTTCAAAGATTAGCTGAGCAAAGTAGCTAGTGGTCCTAGCTACTAGGGAGGCTGAGGAAGGAGGATTGCTTGAACTCAGGGGTTTGAGGCTGCAGTGAGCTGTGATGAGGCCACTGCACTCCAGCCCGGTGACAGAGTGAGACCCTATGTCTTCAGAAAATAAAAACAAAAAACCCTAATCCCATTGACAGTACTTGTGAAAATAATTATAACTGACATTCATGTGGTACAGCTGTCTAGCTGTGTTCAAACCGCATCCAGTAGGACTAGCAGTGCCAGCTAGTTGTGAAGTATGTGGAATTTCATCCCTGGCTATAACCAGGAAGGAAAGTATCCTTTTCACACAAGAAGGGTAGTTTGATCTGGGATCCTTATATTCATATCTTAATAATCTAAATGATTTGCAGTGTTACACATTAAAGTTATAATGCATTGGCAGAAAATTATAATCAGCTATCCTTTAAACTTATTTTTAATTCCACAGTTTTGTTTCTCTGATAGCTATACATTAAAATACACAAATGCTTTCTAGCATGACAGTCCAGCAAAATATACCATATACTTGTCTTTGCCACAATTTCCCATGTTACAGTTTTCATCAATTTGAGTAACGCTAAAAACTAGGTGTTGTCATTTAATTTATCATCTGCAGCTGATTATAGGAGAGACCATTAGCATGTAAAAGATAGCATTAGAACTTGTCACTAAAATAATATAAGAGAAATAAAAGTTTCAGTAACTCCTTTAAATATCAGAGGGTTAGTATAACTCTTAGAGAGCCTTCAGTCAGGCTGATACAAAGTAAAACCTAATACAGAGTAGAGTGCGCTTATGGAGGTAAAGTTTCTAGTTTATACTTTCCCTGAGTTAGCAACAAAACAAATAGTTAATATTTTAGCTTGTGTCTAAATGAGCAGGTGTCTATTTAGTGTTTAGGTATTTAACCCTATTCATTTCAGTAAATTACTCATTTAAACATTGAGAATCAACTCTCAATTTGTTTAAAAGCAGAAATCAAGTGCTATCAGCCCATAAATAATTTTGGAAACGTAAGCCTAATATATCAGGGCTTATATTTAACATAAACAGGTATGTGAAATATCCAGAGGGTACAAAGTAATATATACACATTTGAAGAAAGGAAAACAATCCTATTAAATTATAATACTCAGTATATACCAACACTATTTGTTATCTTGTACATCATATCGTATATCTCTTATAATTGCAGAAGTCAAATGTGACATGAGGTTTGCAATTTTAATACAGTTTTTTCCTTTCTTAAAATTTGTATACATTTTTCTGGCACCCTCTGTATATATGAAAAAATTCTGCAGAAAGCTAATATTTTGACTGGCATATTTTTAAAGTAATCATATTATTTCATTGTGTTGCCCTTAAATGACCTTGAGATAGAATACTAAAACTTGAGGTTTTCTCCTCCTCTCTTAATTCAAAAACTAAAATGAAATGAAAATATAATTAAGAGAACTTCTGGTCAGGATTGTCTTGTAAATTCCTAATTTGACTCTCCTCCTCTTTGCTCCAAAAATTTAACAATAATAGATGAACTATAACAAGAAAACATTTAAAACACATAGCTGTATCCCAAAATGAGATGGGATGGACCAGAAATGGGGGGAGAGAAGGAAGGCTGTCACAGGAGGGGGCAGGATCTGAAAGGATGAGATTCTGCTAGGCGAGAAGGAGAAATGGTTGAGAACTCAGCTACTGTAGGGTAAAGGTATTGAAGATCCCCAGGTGAGGGGCAGGACTCAAGGTTCAGATTTCCTTTTAGAAACTGGGAACTGGAATAGATCTTTTGTTGAAAAGAGCCTGACTAGGCTCGGCGCCTGTGGCTCAATCGGCTAAGGCACCAGCCACGTACACCTAAGGTGGCGGGTTCGAATCCCCAGCCTGGGCCCACCAAACAACAATGATGGCTGCAACTAAAAAATGGCCGGGCGTTGTGGCGGGCGCCTGTGGTCCCAGCTACTTGGGAGGCGGAGGCAGGAGACTCAAGGAGGCTTGAGCCCAGGAGTT